>CACRXK020003666.1:0-35115 GCA_902702795.2 Paramuricea clavata | reverse complement strand
TCAACTTTGTGGAAGACCCAAACAATGTACTTCCTGATGTGCTAGATGCATTCAACGAATCATTTGACGCTGACTGGGATGAAATAGAAGCCCGCCTAGAGAAACTGAAAAAGTTCTCAGAAGACCGGCTTACAGCAAACAAAAAGAGAGATTTTGAAAACCAAGTGGAGCGCGTTCAAGCTGTCGCAAGAGTTATCAAGAATAAGGAGGGACTAGTACTAGACCCGAAAAATAGATACGTCAGAGAACTCATCAAACGATCATCTGTAAGAACACTCAAGGATGGCACAGAGGTGTTGGTATTCAGAGGTGAACAAGGTATTGACAAAAGTGGCACACAGATAATGAAACGTGGTAAGACCAGCAAACTCGTGTACTCAAAGGGCTCACCTGCTCTGAGAGAATACAAGGACCTTCTAAAGAAAATAAAAGAGGTACCTACAGATCCTGACACTAGAATTGGAAGTGATGAATCACTTTATGAGGATACTAGAGAAGAGCCGCAATTTAATGCCAGTGGTGAGGAATACGCTGACCGTGAGAACATTGAGTTAATAGATATAAGCGCAAAACTAGGAGATCTTCCAGGGCTAACAATGCAAGAAAACAATGAACTGAGAGGTGTACTTAACCCACCTGATGGATCAAGCATAGAAGGCAGAACAGGTCCCAATGGAGCGTTACAAATACAAGCTGACTACTTTAACGAAGCTATTGGTAAAACAACGGAACTGGCCACTGAAGCTGAGGGTACAACTGAGTATAATTCCCTTATAGAAAGAATTGACAGTTTGAAGGAACCTAGAGACAGGACACTAGAGCAGAGAGTAGTAGAGGAAGCAAGAGAGGCACAGTTGGAAGATATTTCTAGATTACGTAGATTTATAGACTGGGTAGGAAAGGAGAAAGTGGGACTTGCAGGTATAGCAGTGTCAACAGCAGGTTTAATTACAGCCTTATTGATCCATGCTAGGGGAGCCCTTGTGAGAACAGGAAAGACCACTGGTAAGGTAGCAAAAGCACTAGCAAATTTAGCAAAGAAAGTAGGACCAATTCTTCTTCCAATCCTGAATGCAATTGGAACTGCGCTGTCATGGGGAGCAAAAGGAGTTGCCTGGCTAGCGTCAAACTTATGGGTACTAGTTGTAGCTGCCTCTTTGATTATATACAATTATTATACTAAGTAAAGTATAATAATGGCTGAAAGTGTTGAATACAAAGCAGCATGGATGGAAAGGGTAAGCACCATCCTTGATGAATACAGTAGTGAATATTCTGATATCTGGGAAGGCCTCGAAGATGAGGATATAGATAGGCTAGATAAATTATACCCTAGCTATAGGGAAATGGAACCTGAAGTTATGGACTCTGAAATAGAAATTCTACGGAGTCAAGCAATGGGAACAGAAGACCCGAATGAGAACAGAGATATTCGGATGGAAATTGAATATGTCAGCCGACTTAAGAGAATTAAGGTCCGGAAGAGGTCAGAAACTGAGGTCTACCTGGACGCAACCCATGGAACTCTCAAGGAAGAGGTAAAAACCCTAGTTGTACTCAAGAGAATAGCTAAGGCTGAATTCAAAAGGACCAACTACTCAGAAAGAATAGACAGGTTGAAGAAAATTATAAAAAACTTAGGTTTCGATCCTAATGAGCCTGAGAAGGAGTTAGAAGTGGAGGAAGAAGAACGCAGGAAGGAAGAAGCTGCGAAGAAGGAGGAAGAGGACCGAAGAAAGGCAGCTGAGTTGGAACGCAAGAGGCTCGCAGAAGCTGCTGAAATAGAACGCAAAAAGAATGCAGAAGCTGAGATTAAAAGGCGACTAGAATCCTTGAAAGATGATAAGGAGAAAACAGAGTATTGGAGAAAAAAGCTTGAAGAATGGGAGAAGGAAAAGTCTAAACCTGAGGAACCAAAGAAGTCTCAACCTGAGAAACCTAAGAAGTCTCAACCTGAGGAACCTAAAAAGCCCAGAGGTAAAGAACCTAAAAAACCTGAATTCAAGGAACCTAAGAAGGTAGACATAGGTGAGAAGTCTGAGGAGCCCGCAGGTCCTGACACTGAATGGGTAGATAATACTTACAACTTTGAGAGTCTTCTGTTCCAAGTCGCAGAGGATAGTATCCCAGAAGACAATCAACCTATATTCAGTGGTGACAGCACAGAAACAATGGTGAAGGATGTTAGAGAGGATCTAACGAGGTATGAAAGATTCAAATCATGGGTTGAAGATAACTTCGGAGTTGTGATTGCAGGTATTATAATATCAGTTGCTGCTCTCCTTACAGCTGTCATCATACAGACCAGGAAACTTTCCTCAAAAGCAGCAAACTTTTCAAATAAAGGTTCAAGTTCAGATTCACAACCAAGGCCACTCCCTAATGTAGCAAACAAACTGATTAAATTCATATCATCAAACTTATGGAAAATAGCAATAGTTGTAGGAATAGCCTTATACTTTTACCACTAAACATTACATATTGTATAAAGCATGAATACCACAGAAAGAGAACTCCAGCCTGGCTTCAGGAGAAGCCGTATGACATCCATAAAAGGACTTAGAACTAGAAGTGTTGTAACTTTCAATCCAACAACAATTAGCCCGGGAGAAGAGCTGTACATTAACATTCCTAAATTAAAGCCCGACTCTTGTTTAGTTCCAGGGTCACTTACACTCTTATTTGATTTTAAAAATTCAAATACAAAGAGCAGGTTCAATAATAACCTAGCTAAGTTGATTGCAAAACGTCTTCAGGTTAAAGTAGCAGGTGAAACAGCCTATGACTGTTCAGGAGAGAGTTTGTACGAAATTTATAAAGACCTATGGCTAACACAGGGTGATAGAAATAAGATGACAGAACAGGGCCTCGGAAGTGAAAACCTGAGAAAGCTGATATCAGGTGACGACTCAGGAGTAAAAGTAGGTGATGCAGGTAAAATAGCAGATGGACTTCTCCATAGTGTATACGGCTCCAAACTTAGAAAACCAATTGATAAGATTATCGCAGACCATGGACTCTACGTACCATTCTACATGAACAACAATCCTATGTACATATTCACACTCCCCGGATCAGATGAAATTATGACTGCTCAAGGAGGTGAAGCTAAGGGTAATTATAAACTGGATAATCTCGAGTTAGAATACGAGACCATTGAGAATGACGCCCTTGCAGGTGAAGTATCAAGGATGTACTCAACAGGTCGCTCACTGTCCTACAAACACGTCACTCTTATGCGTACAAGTAATTGGGACAAAGATCTTACCATTGTGAATGAAAACATAAATATTCCCAGAAAGAGCATGTCAGCAATTGTCCTTCTATTTACCAACAGAGTAAGAACTGATTCTGAAGAATATACTTACCCAAACATTGATAAAGTTAACCTTACCATTGAGGGTGTGCCTAATGCAGTTTTCTCCCAGGGACTTCCTAAAAGTAGGTTCTTTGAAGAGGCAAAACGATTCTTTTGTCCTATGTGTGAGAAATCCATGGCAGACGAATTTATGTCCATCAGCAAGTTCTTCAGCACCGGTTTCGCTTTAGTAGTAGATCTAAGGTCAACACAGGATGACACCACTGGAGGAGGTAGAAAGATTGTTAACACACAGTCTGGAGTACTTATGGAAATTAAAAAGAGAGCCACAACAGCTGACATCCAATGCAACATTTTTGTTGTATCAGATGCTCTCCTTAACTTTGCTAGTAGAGATCTATCAAGTATTCAGTACTAATTAGTACCGACTACGTCAGTAGACGCTGCTAGCGCAGCTAGTACTAACGGTAAAGCATAGAGATGAATCTAGAGCCACCATTTAATATGCTCATAGTAGGAATGACTGGAAGTGGTAAGACTCAGTTCTTACTTAATATGTTAGAAACAGAATACAATAAAGTTTTCGATTATATTGTTATTATATGTCCAACAATAGAATGGAATATGACTTACATTAACTGGGCTCATATTAGTGATCATGGAGTCATACAAATTCCATGTTCACAAGAAATGATCAATCTAGTTCTGAAGGCAGTGTCCACCGTATTCCGCGGAACCCGGACTCTCATTATAGTGGACGATTGTGCTGCAAGTCAAGATGTAAAGAAAAGAGTCTCAGAACTGGTGCGCCTAGCATTCTCCGCAAGACATTACAATATATCTGTAATTGTAATTACCCAGCAACTGTCATCAGTAGCAAAACCATTTAGGGAGAACATTTCCAGATTAGTTACATTTTACAACCCTAGTCGCAGAGATATGAAGGTCATAACAGATGATTACCTGAGTGGTGTCCCTCAGGAGACAATTACAGAGATTACAAAAATACTAAAAGATGAGAAGTTCACCGCATTAGATATACTCCTCATTCACCCTTACACATACAATATTAAATTAAACACCGCGTAACATATAAAAGATGGGAAGCGAATCCGATGAAGAAATAACTGCAGCTGTGAGAAAAGTAGAAGAGGCCGCAAAGGCGCCGCAAAGGAAGGCTAAGTCTACCGCAATAAAAACTAAGCCAACCGCAGATAAGTCGCAAACCGAACACAAAAGGAATAAGCTTATCGAGCTATCTAAGGACGGTGTAATTGATAAGACCGCAAGTTTCATAAGAAAGTCAAACAAAGATGTTATAGATAGACTTTACAGTGAGTATGAAAGTCAGAGGATGTCATGCGCAAGTGACTTCTTATCAACACTTATTATCTCAAAGTTTGCTTCCATACTAGGAAGTTTTAATGCGGTGGAATCTTCTGAGAAGCTGTCAGAGGAACTACTTAGTGATAAGCTTTTAAAGGATGACGTATGTTATTTAACTAGAATGATATCACCAAACATTCCATTCATTGGTCTCATATCAGGTGGATGCACAACAGCTAAGCACGTGGTTGCTCACAAGTGGAATAAGAAGGGAAAGACTGAGGAAATATCTGAGGAAGCAAAACATATTCTATTACATAGTGAAGAAGAATGTCTCAACTCGGAGAGCCGTACGACTGGGGAAACGCCTGGGAAGGAACTGAATTTGAAGACATAATTAATGAACTGATTGAAAAAACTAACGCTAGCAATGAGAGGCTGGATAAGATTCAGAAAACTTTGGACTCAATAGAGAAAGACTTATATGCACTTAGGAATAAGATCATACTACCCCTTCAGGATGACTTCCACAACTTTAAAGATGATACAGTTAAAACAGTAGTAAAGATATACAAGAACCTTCATGGAGTTTAGTATTTTATTTGCTGTAGGATGTAAATAGTAAGCGGCTGGGTGGGAAGAGGGAATGCTGCTTCATAAATCAAAATAAAATAGCCATAAAAAAGGCCCAAAAATTTTTACATATATAGTATAGGGAATGAGGGAAAAACTATTCAGGAACCAGGAGTTGAATGTTAGCGTGAGAACTGTGAGGTGTGGTGACGAGGTGTTGTTCTACGCAAAAGATGTGGCAGAATCTCTAGGGTACTCAAACCCTCAAAAAGCTGTCAGGGACCACATTTGGAAGTTAAATAAGGTAGTTGTGAGGGACCTTCAAAGGGTACCCAAAACGTTCACCTTGGAAAAGTGTCACCCACAGACAATACTATTATATGAACCAGGAATATACCAACTAGTATTCAATTCTAAACTTCCAATAGCGGAGGCCTTTCAAGATTGGGTATTTAAGGAAGTCCTTCCATCTGTCCGGAAAACGGGATCTTACAACTTACTAGATAGAAGGTCACTTAGGTACAACCAAATAATCCTTATAAATGAAACGGACCTTCATCCTCGAGCTGGTCTAGCGCCGTGCGAGGGTTATTCTCGGCTATTTACACTCGGGGAAACGAAAGCATTAGGGAAGTCTGAAGTTCATCAAATATCGCGGGCGTGGGTCACTGTGCGTGTTTCGGTGGGTGGTCATCCTCACTGATCTCAAAAATATGGCGGACTGTCATGAATAGCGAACACTGATTGGTCAAATTTAAAATTTGTTGTTCAACTGACAGATACTTCATGAAAATATTTTGCTTTTTGCACTGCAGTATTTTGTACGTTTGCAAAAAACTTTGACAGCTTTCAAAGCAATTTGCTCTATAAAGAGTTTAATAAAACAATTATGGTATCAAATACCAATTGAAAAGATATGGACTACTGTATGGAGCCAAATGAAGAGCGGCAAGGAAACGACAAGAAAGCCGAACGTCTCGCGAAAAGGAGGGAGCCAGCGAAGACGACAACGTTTGCTCGAGGAGACTGCTGAGGAAAGAGAAGCTCGCCTGGGAAAGCGTAGAGAAGTATGGAAAAAAAGACTGCTGAAGCGAAAGGTATTAAAGCAAAGGCTTGTCTTCACAACGCTATGTACCAATGATACTGTAGCTATACAAGTTTAAGTATGATATTCGACCCTCTATATTCGACTATTTCTTCACAATTTTCCAATAAAGAGTTTGTCATGACACGCTCAAGTCAGTATAACCAGACTGTATTTTATTTATATCAGTTATCACAGCCACAGGCAATTTTATGCTGTCAAATACCGTCGGTGGCAACTAAGGGTGAACAGTTGCAGATAAAACATTCTCTATTCTCATTAAAAAGCCTGTAAAAGTTTCCAGTAGGTCTCTAGCCCAACAAGTTCAGACAAAGTTTTGTTACTTATTTTTATTGCACACATGGGAAACAACAATTAATTAAGTGTTGTTGTTCTTGACAAACATTGAAGATTCTAATCACGCGAATGTTTTTATGAGCGACTGTTCATCGTTAGTTGCAAACGACGGTACAACATACTATGAACATTTTTCCGACTGTGACCGAATGTGCAACGATATATTTTTCAAAGTTGTTAACAATTCCTAAAATTTGTTTATAGTAAAACAGCCTGCTCAGCACTCACTACTCACGATGATTTCATTTATAAATGCAGTTACCAGGAAAGGAACTGATTCTAAAATATGTAAAATTAAAAGCATTGGCTATTACGATGTGAAGACAAGGTACAAACTTTTATAGTTGCTATTTGTTATAAATCCTATAAATAAACCGATTCAACAATAATTTTGCCTCGAATTTGCATATTCTATGCTGCATGTTTATATTTTATTTTTATAGTATAAAAATAAAATTGTAATACTATGAAATAAAATACATTTCTGTTTATTGACCAGTACTTATTTAATGTCTTCTTCATCCAGCGGTCAGAGTAAATTTCTACTTCTAGCAAGTAAATATTTGACAAGCAGTCTGGAATAAGCACAGGACTTTTAATGCATCAGCCAAATCCAAGTGTGCCCATCCCCCTCGCCCAGCCATTTTCCTGTAAAGCACATCCCGGGGGTTGGGCATTTCCACTCGAACCTTAGCCCCGGCGGGGCATTTGAAATTAATAATTTGGATTCTTGCACTTCACTTGTGGAATTAATATTAGAATGTTAGGGTTTGTAATGCAAGTGAGAATATATACATGTATATATTTTGTAATCCAAGTGAGAATATTTTGTAATCCAAGTGAGAATATACAAATGTACCGGTATAGTACATGTATATATTTGGTGTATATATTTTGTAATCCAAATGAGAATAGTTTGTAATCCAAGTGAGACTATGCAAATGTATATATTCTCACTTGGATTACAAACCCTAACATTCTAATTTTAATTCCACCAAGTGAAGTGCAAGAATCAAAATTATTGAAGTCCACCTTATCACAACCCGCACACCCGATTACCTAAATATACATGAACTTACGGTTAAAGCTCGACAGCTGGTCTCTTGTAGCTCAGTTGGTTAGAGCGCTGCACCGGAATCGCAGGGCCGTAGGTTCAATTCCTACCAGAGGACCTTGTGCTGCATTTTTCGCAGTTGTTCCTTGTTAGGTCTTAAAATGTATATATTCTCACTTGGATTACAAACCCTAACATTCAAATATTAATCCCAACAAGTGAAGTGCAAGAATTCAAATTATTGAAGTCCACCTTATCATAACCCGCACACCCGATTACCTAAATATATATGAACTTATGGTTAAAGCTCAACAGCTGGCCGAGCTGTAGCTCAGTTGATTAGAGCGCTGCACCGGAATCGCAGGGCCGTAGGTTCAATTCCTACCAGAGGACCTTGTGCTGCATTTTTCGCAGTCGTTCCTGGTTAGGTCTTAAAATGTATATATTCTCACTTGGATTACAAACCCTAACATTCTAATATTAAGTCCACCAAGTGAAGTGCAAGAATCCAAATTATTGAAGTCCACCTTATCATAACCCGCACACCCGATTACTTAAATATACATGAACTTACGGTTAAAGCTCAACAGCTGGCCTCTGTAGCTCAGTTGGTTAGAGCGCTGCACCGGAATCGCAGGGCCGTAGGTTCAATTCCTACCAGAGGACCATGTGCTGCATTTTTCGCAGTCGTTCCTTGTTAGGTCTTAAAATGTATATATTCTCACTTAGATTACAAACCCTAACATTCAAATATTAGTCCCAACAAGTGAAGTGCAAGAATCCAAATTATTGAAGTCCACCTTATCATAACCCGCACACCCGATTACCTAAATATACATGAACTTATGATTAAAGCTCAACAGCTGGCCGAGCTGTAGCTCAGTTGGTTAGAGCGCTGCACCGGAATCACAGGCCCGTAGGTTCAATTCCTACCAGAGGACCTTGTGCTGCATTTTTTGCAGTCGATCCTGGTTAGGTCTTAAAATGTATATATTCTCACTTGGATTACAAACCCTAACATTCTAATATTAATTCCACCAAGTGAAGTGCAAGAATCCAAATTATTGAAGTCCACCTTATCATAACCCGCACACCCGATTACTTAAATATACATGAACTTACGGTTAAAGTTCAACAGCTGGCCTCTGTAGCTCAGTTGGTTAGAGCGCTGCACCGGAATCGCAGGGCAGTTGGCTCAATTCCTACCAGAGGACCTTGTGCTGCATTTTTCGCAGTCGTTCCTGGTTAGGTCTTAAAATGTATATATTCTCACTTGGATTACAAACCCTAACATTCTAATATTAATTCCACCAAGTGAAGTGCAAGAATCCAAATTATTGAAGTCCACCTTATCATAACCCGCACACCCGATTACCTAAATATACATGAACTTATGATTAAAGCTCAACAGCTGGCCGAGCTGTAGCTCAGTTGGTTAGAGCGCTGCACCGGAATCGCAGGGCTGTAGCGTTCAATTCCTACCAGAGGACCATGTGCTGCATTTTTCGCAGTCGTTCCTGGTTAGGTCTTAAAATGTATATATTCTCACTTGGATTACAAACCCTAACATTCTAATATTAATTCCACTAAGTGAAGTGCAAGAATCCAAATTATTGAAGTCCACCTTATCATAACCCGCACACCCGATTACCTAAATATACATGAACTTATGGTTAAAGCTCAACAGCTGGCCTCTGTAGCTCAGTTGGTTAGAGCGCTGCACCGGAATCGCAGGGTCGTAGGTTCAATTCCTACCAGATGACCTTGTGCTGCATTTTTTGCAGTCGTTCCTGGTTAGGTCTTAAAATGTATATATTCTCACTTGGATTACAAACCGTAACATTCTAATATTAAGTCCACCAAGTGAAATGCAAGAATCCAAATTATTGAAGTCCACCTTATAACCTGCACACCCGATTACCTAAACATACATGAACTTATGGTTAAAGCTCAACAGCTGGCCGAGCTGTAGCTCAGTTGGTTAGAGCGCTGCACCGGAATCGCAGGGCCGTAGGTTCAATTCCTACCAGAGGACCTTGTGCTGCATTTTTCGCAGTCGATCCTGGTTAGGTCTTAAAATGTATATTTTCTCACTTGGATTACAAACCCTAACATTCTAATATTAAGTCCACCAAGTGAAGTGCAAGAATCCAAATTCTTGAAGTCCACCTTATCATAACCCGCACACCCGATTACTTAAATATACATGAACTTACGGTTAAATCTCAACAGCTGGCCTCTGTAGCTCAGTTGGTTAGAGCGCTGCACCGGAATCGCAGGGCCGTAGGTTCAATTCCTACCAGAGGACCTTGTGCTGCATTTTTCGCAGTCGTTCCTGGTTAGGTCTGAAAATGTATATATTCTCACTTGGATTACAAACCCTAACATTCTAATATTAAGTCCACCAAGTGAAGTGCAAGAATCCAAATTATTGAAGTCCACCTTATCATAACCCGCACACCCGATTACTTAAATATACATGAACTTACGGTTAAAGCTCAACAGCTGGCCTCTGTAGCTCAGTTGGTTAGAGCGCTGCACCGGAATCGCAGGGCCGTAGGTTCAATTCCTACCAGAGGACCTTGTGCTGCATTTTTTGCAGTCGTTCCTGGTTAGGTCTTAAAATGTATATATTCTCACTTAAAATGTATATATTACAAACCCTAACATTCTAACCCTAACATTCTAACATTTGAAATTAAGGATTTGGAGGTTTTGCGATCCCCGACAACTTGATAATTTTATAAAACAAAACACTTCTATCTCCAACTTTTACAATCACTGATAAATTGATAATAATTTAAACCAGTCTAGCTGTAGTTTAAATAGAGAATAATACATGGGTGCACGAAATACCAGATTTATTTCGAGTGTTGAACATGAGTGCGCAGCGAACAAGTGAGCGCAGCGAACGAGTGAGATATCATGTTCAACACAAAAAATAAATCTGGTATTTCCAACCACCCATGTATTTTTCTGTTTATTATATAAAGGACAGTCTTAAATGAAAACAGAAAAGGGATAATTGAAAAGGCGATAAATTTTTACATGTGAGATTATCATGAATAATTTCACATCTGAGATTATCATTTTTGTCAGTGCTTGAAAACTCTGTAAAACACTATACTTTATATAATAAAAATTCATAAATTTGAACCATGCTAGAGCATGACAACAGCAAAATGCTCTATAGTATGATGCACAATATTTTGGGAGGTGATCGAAATACACGAACAATAAATCAGAGAGCGTTTGCTTGGAACTCACTGGGGGGGGGGGGTGCAACACTCCTGATTATTGCTCATGATGAATTTCAGGTAGATTTCCAGTGCACTTTTAGTACGTACATTTAAGTAGATTTGCAGAAGATTTTCAGGGGAATTCAGGTAATTCTCAGGACATGACTGAGAAAGTGAATTTGGAAAACAAGTGTATTTTCGGAAAAATTATTATATGTCCTGAAAATTTTTTGTACATCTGGAAACTTTTTGGTAACCCCCCCCCTCTATCTAACCACACACACACCCTGCGACGAAGTGCTCGCAACGGCACTGAGTATATATCTTTTGAAAACAGGCGAGGGGTTATTGCATGCATGTATTTCTAGTAACTATGTTATACGTAGTCGAAGTCACCACTTACAGATGCCGAACGTTGGACTCTGAATCTGATATTGTGTAGCCACTGCATGGCGGACTGGCAGTGCGGCCACTTTGCAAGCCCTGGTATACGCAGCTGTTTAAAGCTTTCTGAAAAGTAAAAGTTCTCACTATATTAGATTTACAATAGATCCAAAATTGCTCGAGTTTACACGTGACAATATGCGGATAATGTAATCCATTGTAAATGGATATATTACGTTGCTGACCACCAATTTCGGGAAGTGTCCATTGTGAACCCTTAATTCTAAATTTTATGCAAGCACAAACGACCATCTTTGTTCGGGGACTGCAAAACGATCTTTCTGGTCCAGAACATTACGAAATTACGAGAATGGAAAACGATCTTCCTAGTCCAGAACATTCCGTTTCTTTCATTGATTTATTGATAATGTATATTACTCCCTTTACTGTAGATATTGATGAATGTAGTAATGCGACTTCCCCGTGTCATGCTGACGCTGATTGTGTCAATATCCCTGGGAATTATACCTGTATGTGTAAACTAGGTTTCAGTGGTGATGGACAACAGAACTGTGTTGGTTAGTATTACCTTACAGGTTACATATATGTTTTGAGCTTTCGACTAGGTACATCGAGCCTTCATCAGCTAGAAAGTTGGAATGTTTGAATATTCGCGCTGTTCTCGTTCAAACATTCCAAATTTCTGCTGAAGGCTTGAAGTGCCGAGTCGAAAGCTCAAAACATTTAAATTTTATATTATTCATGTGAAAAGAGTCAGTCAACGCTCTGCTGAAAGTCGTGTGTTTTCTCCGGGCGGTCTGGTTTCCTCCCACAGGGAAAGTTGACAGGGTGGGTTAGGATAAACATAGTTAGGAAAGTAATATCACAATTGTTGTAAAAATAAATAGTCTAAGCTTATAGTTGGTGATATAGGTTAGCGTATACAACACCTGATACAACACCTGATGTAATCGCGATCACTGAGAAGTCCCGATGGGGAGTAAGCTGAATATTATCATAATCATAATCAATATGTTTTTCCAAATTGCAATGTCTTCATGCTATTACTTATACCGGTATGTTTGACTTGCAAACAATAAAATGACGAAAAACAATAAAATGACGACCATGCATATTATGTTGATGTGTTGAAATACCACTCTCTATATATTGTTATAACTTCTATATGCTTTAGCAATACTGTAAATTTATAGTCATGCTAATAAAGCTATTATTTACCTTACCTTACCACCAACATGACCAGCAAAGAATTGTTTTAAGGTGATGAATGGGATTTATGAACTTATTAACGCAATCTTACGCACTAGTATTTTTCTTTCATTTTTAAAAAAACTCCTTAATAATTCATGAGGAAAAGACAAAAGAAAAGTTTTATGTGTGATAAAAAGTCATCTTCATTTACATAAGCTATAGCGTTGATTTACTCGGAATAGACAACGTTGATTTTTAAAATTTCTTTGCCAATGAACTCATCAGATCATTCAGATGGGTCGTTTTTTAAGCCATGTCAAACACTCGCAGTCTGTGCTTTATATCTGATAAAGCACTCTTGTTCGTGTTTTAAATAGAACGTTTAATTAAGGGTTATTCGTGAAAGAATCACTCTTGGGCAATTTGTGCAAGCTAATAATTTCTGACCAGCCTTACAGCGCATAAATGAAGCTAAAAGCTGGATTTGTTTACTAGGTATTTCCCTCTTGAACGTTCTTATTGTTTGTAACAAAACGTTGATAATATCCTGTTTGTAAGCGAATATATTTTTGTATTTGTTCAGTACTGCACTGCTCTATTTCTGGAAACTGAGCAATGAATTTATGTCATCACGAGGATATTCAGGTGGTGTGCGATACATTGCTATTTGATATTTGTTTTCTATTTCTAGCAATTGACTGTGAAGTTTTGAATTGTGGAGCAAATGAAGTATGTATGGACGTGGATGGATTATACCGGTGTGTTTGTCATCCAGATTACACTGGTGACAGTTGTGACCAAGAAAGTAAGCAAATCTTTTTATTTCTGCCTTGAAAAAAAATATCATTTCTGATTGGCTAAGAGCAGTGGCATTTTTTTGAAGGACGGTGCAAAAAATAAAATAGTGAAAAGAAAAAAAAGGAATTCAGTGCAAATTTCTTAATTTTCTTAATTTTTTATTTTCTAAATTTCTTAATTTTCTTAATTTCTAAATGTGACTGCAAACGCACTTGACTGCAAAATGTTTTCATGTATATTATTATAATAAGTAATATAGTATGGTTTCTTGTGCGATTTGAAAAAACATGCATACACTCGTGAATTTTTCATCAAAGACTTCAAATTGCACTCATCCTGTCGGACTCGTCTTTGCAAAACTCACTCGTGCATGCGGCGTTTTTCAAATTGCACTTAAAACCATACTATTACTATACAAATCCTTTAATTCAGAGGTCTCTCTTTAACCAAGAAATTGTCTGGTCATAAGCAAAATAAAATCTTCGGCAATCTAACAGATTAAAATTTGAAACAAAAAAATTACTAATTTAAAAAATTACTAATTTTCATTCTCATTTGATTGTAATCAATAACTTTGTGGTGATAAAAACACTTATTTCCCGCTCATCTGTAGGCCTAGTACACCGTTGACATTCAGAAAGCAAAAACGTTTTTCTAGAATCGTACAAAATCAGAACAGAAATATATTTATTTCACAAGTTTGACTTCCGTTTTCCCCGGGGAACATAGTTAAAAAACCCCAGTTTTTCCAAATAACTTTTTATAATATTTGGCTCAGGTGTTAGGTATGCATGCGAAATTGGAAGTGTACGCTTCAGTTATTGCTTGCGTTTTTTGTGTTCTTCTTTATAGTAACCATGTCACATCAAAGACACATTACTCAATTCTCTCCTTTTATAGTCAAAGGCACATGCCTTGCAAGAGGTGACCCGCATTATACAACATTTGACGGAACGCATTATGACTTCATGGGCGTGTGTGAATATGTCCTTGCAAAAGATTCCCGTGATAATATCTTCGAAATTCGACAAGTAAATGAACCTTGTGGAAGTGGTCTTGTTGCGTGCACAAAATCATTATCACTTGTTATTCCTGGTTTTCTTGTTAACCTTGAAAGAAATCGTGTGATGGTTAATGGTTCAACTGTTTCCTTACCTGCAAATTACTCTGGTAAGAACATTTAGAGCATTGTAAGCAGTGAGCTCCTTGTGAGAACTGGAGTCCAAAACGTGAAGCCAAAATGGACCATTGGACGTTAGTCTTTTTAACTTGATAAACGATACGGTTAAAACTAGAATTAGCTTGGAAAAATGGTGTGAATCTGTTTACGACCGTCGTAAAGTTTGGACGTCAATTTCCGCCATATTGGCTTCACTTTTCTCATTTAATAGCCTGCCTGTCAGACTCTATGCTGGAAATAGAGTCTGCTGTTGAAGTCAATAAAAAGTGAATCGAATCATACGTTAAATTCCCATTGGTCAGAAATAAAAAACCTTGCCTTTTAAAGGAATGTCAAGTTGTTGTTTATGTAACGCGATATTCCGTACTTGTAATTGTACTTTTGGTCGCGTTAATTACTGCCTTTCAGTGCTGTCTGTAAACACGGCCAATAACCGTTATTATTATTGTGTATGTAATTCCAGGCCGTTTATTGAAAATTGCGAGATATTGGCGGAAACATTGGCTGTTATTGTCATATTTTAAATTAGTTTTGATTGGTTGTTATTTCCGTGCATCCAAATCACACTTAAAATAAGCAGTCGCTGTTCAAAATTGTTTTATTAGCCTGGTAATGCAAAGATAATGCAAAGTAGTGACATCTAATTTTCTAGTAATAAGATAATGCAAAGTAGTGACATCTAGTTTTCGAATCGGACAATGAGTTGAAAACTAAAATTGATTACTTTCCCAGATTTTGTGCCATGAACGTTCTGTTATGTTTTTTTTTTCAAGGTTCAATGCTAATTCGTCCAGTTGGAGGGGAAACACATATTGAAACAAACTATGGCGTTAATATTGTTTGGAACAATGTATATAATGTGGAAATTGAAGTTCTAGGTCGATATCTCAACAGTGTGGAAGGTCTTTGTGGTACATTCAATGATGATAATTCTGATGATCTCTTAACGTCTGACAATGTGACCACCACTAACGTCACAGCATTTGGTAATTCATGGAAGACAGATCCTACCTGTGGGGACGCTCCAACAGTTGAAAATCCCTGCGTTACAAACTCTGTTCGTGCGGCAATGGCTCGAGATAATTGTTCAGCGTTACTGCGGGCACCGTTTTGGGTATGCAATGAAACTGTAAATGCCACAGAAAGGTATTTCATCGCAGATTGTGAATATGATATGTGTGCTTGTGAAAACAATCCTGACGCGTGCCTCTGTCAAATATTTGATGCTTATGCTTCAGCATGTTCCGCTGAGAACATAACTATTCAATGGATTGATGATTTCCCTCGATGCAGTAAGTAATAATATATATATATATACCAGCGTAGATAGTGACAAAAACACCAGAAAACTGGAGAATGGGTATCGATTCAACTACCTGAAAAATACAAGTGAACTTGTGAAGCAAAGGCCCGTCTGTGTGAAGTTAAATACCAGCCAAAGTAAGCTACTAATTTTCAAATGAAGGGCCTTCCCTCGAAACGTCGACGTTTTACTTGTAATTTTATCCATCAACAGTTTTCTATGTTATTTTTTATCTATCTAATATGCCGATATACCATAAATTGTTTATTAAGTTGCTCTGTACTTGAATGATGACAGGATGAAACTAGAAGCAAATTATAATGAGACCTTCGACGTTTCGAGGGGAGACCCTATGTCTGGAAATTAGTAGTAGAGCAGAGATCTCTAAGACCCAAGCCAACGGGCGAGCGTTCTGATTCCGCTCGGCTATTTACACCCTGGTAAAGGAAAGTATTGGCGAAGTCTATAGTGGTATCATGGTGTATGGGTTGAACTCCTCGCTGATCTCAAAAATATGGCTGATTGCCAGGAGTGGAATAAGCAAGAGAGTTCAATTTTCAAAAACTTATATTTGGAAAATCGCTTTCATACAATAAAATTTTAAGCAATTTTGCTTTGAATTAAATCAGAAGAATTGATATACTATGCATGGGAAATAGTTGAATGAACATTTCAAAACATTTTTTTACATAGCTGCATGCATGCAGTATATATTTAGGAAATTGATTACGTACAGTTAATTTTGTACCAAAAAATAACAAAAATGGCAGCACAACCCGAGCCTACATTCAGTGTTGGCCAATTAGTAATACGTCAAACTAATTTCATATTATTCTGACACTGTAATCAACCAACGAAAAATTCGTTGGCTCGAGCGGGATTTGAACTCGTATCTTTGGGTATCTAGACCGCCGCTCTCCCATTGAGCTATCGAGTCAACGGGGATTGTTGAAGGATTGCCTTGGGAAAATATAGGCGATGAGTTGCTGTATGCATGTGTTCAAAGTATGTTAGTGTAAGCCGCCTGTCTAAGGTGTCACAAGAAGAAATTTATTGAGCCGTTTTTAATCATGCATGTTTAAACGTTTACTAACTGTATAAAACAGTGCTTTTCTTGCAAGCATGTTGTTGAGTGATTGGCCGTTTTTACACTAGAGACGCATGCGTCTGAACGCATAATCCGTCTTCTACATTATTCGTCTAGTATAAAGACGGGACGAATAATACTAGACGAATAATGTAGAAGACGGATTATGCGTCCAGACGCATAATGCGTCTCTAGTATAAAAACGGCCATAATGCGACGAACTATCAACATTTATTGTTCGTCTGGTTATGCGTCCTCAGTATAAAGACGGGCACAAGACGCATTATGCGTCTAGACGAACTATCATCGGTTGTGCGTCTCTTAAGACGAAGAATCGAACATCGTTCGTCTAGACGCATAATGCGTCTTGTGGCCGTCTTTATACTAAACGCATAACCAGACGAACAACAAATGCTTGCCCAAGTTCGTCCAGACGCATAATGCGTCTCTAGTATAAAAACGGCCAATTATATATTTTAGTAAAGTAAGCCTGTTACAGTCAATTTCAGCTGACTTTTCATCGTAAGATTCCGAACTTCGTTCCGAACTTCGCAAATTCGTTGCCAAGTTCAAAAGTTCATAATGAATTCACAAACAGGTTTGTAAACAAAGCCTCGGATTGGCTATTAAATCAAACCAGCCAATCAAATGCCCAGTTTACAAACTTGTTTGTGAATCCATTATGAACTTTTGAACTTGGCAACGAATTTGCGAAGTTCGGAACGAAGTTCGGAATCTTACGATGAAAAGTCAGCTGAAATTGACTGTAAGTGCTGCCTGTTGTTTTGACAGCGGTATACTTGTTTACTTCGCTATGCTTTAATTATTCTTTACCCGAACGTATGTTAAGATAGAATTAATATTTGAAAATCAACAAATTTATCTTTTGTATTGTTTTTAAAAGGCTATTTAATAAAGGAAATAAAATTTTTTTTCCGTGTTCCTATAGATTTATAGAAACACTTGTGGAAGTTTGAGAGAAAGTCGAAATTACGTGGAAACACTCGTCATTTGTGCTGATGTTCACACGCAATTTCTCGTTTCTCCCAAACTTCCACGCATGTTTCTATAACTCTATAGAAACACGGAAAATGTTTTCTATTTCTTAATTTGCGGAGTGTTAAATATTACACAAGTTGAAATAAGTATTTGCTTGTGTTTTATATATCGGACAAGTCGAGAGAACTTGAAATATGCAGCAACAAAACTTGCAAATACAAAAATTGAAAAGGTCTCAACTGAAGGTGTTCTTTCAGAAGAAAGATGTTTCTTATTCACTTTAAACATTCTTCTCCCAGGTACTCCATGTGCGAGCTCTCCGTGTTTCAATGGTGCAACATGTAGAAACGAAGGTTCAAGCTACACATGTGACTGTGCTGATGGATATATTGGTGATCGATGTAATATTAGAGGTAAGTCTGTTCGTTAATATAGTTGTGCTTCCAATACTGTACTTTCAAATACTATATAAAACCATGCACGACCTACCACTACATACCTATTTCAAAGTGACTCCCTACAGTCGTTCTCAATGCGGCCATAATCATGGTGCTAAAATTCAATTCAGCATCTAAGAATGTTAGTGCTACTGTATATGGCACAGAGTCTTTATATACAGTGGTCAGTGGTCTCGCTTCAGGTTATTTTAGCTTAAGGGATCTTTTCAGTCCGCCATAACATAACTTGATGCCCTCAAGGAATGCCGATTTTAGTAGTCATCGCCCAGGAAAATTAAACATTTTATCATTTTTATTATTTCATTATAAAATTAAACTATCGGAATTTTTCCGGTCGATGACTACCAAGACCATCATTCCTCGCGGGCATCAAGCCTTGTGACGTCTTTATGCATAAGGTCTATTGATAATATTGATCTATTTATCCCGGACACTGTGCTGAATTGGCATGTCGATTTCTTGCACAGCGTGGCGATCAATATGGCGTATAGAAATATAGGCAACTTTTAAAATTTTGTTGGTATAAATGGGCTAAAGAACATAGGACATATTGGCAAGTGTCATCTTCCGCCTAGCCAAGTAATGTAAACAGGGCCCAATTGTGACCAGTGAGCCAGACGAAGTAAAAACAATGAAGTTCATATGTCCATAAACTTTGATATCTGAACAGCAACATTGAACAACAACATTCTCTCCCAAAATCATCCATTTTCCTTCAGTTAGGACTCCGAGACCAATGAATAAGGTGTCATTCAAGAATTAAAAACAATTAAGACAAGTGTGATTGTCAGACAAACGAAAATATTCATGTGTACATGCTGCAACAACAATGTTGACATATTATCCTTTGCTGGGAAGACTGTCCAAATCCACGAAAAACGAGCCAAAAAACAGTTATTGAGCTATTCAATCAAGTAAATACTTGTCATAGGTTTGAAGGTCCGTAGTCCAAATATTTGATAAGTTTTTTAAGCCCTTTTATACCAACAAAATTTTAAAAATTCCCTATATTTGTATACGCCATATTGATCGCCACGCTGTTCAGCAAGAAATCGACATGCCAATTTGTCATGTTTACTTGCCAATCAGGATGTAATAAGTTAATGTGAAAATATGAAGATAAAAGCATCTTTTAGAAATAAAACCTCTCAAACCTCGATTTGAAAGGCCTACAAATTCGAGGGGTAGTATTTAAGCTTGCGCAAGGCAAAGTTTGAAGACCCATATCTTCGACGGGAAGTTGAGGAGAATTCTTTTAAGAACAACATATATCAATTTCAGACCAAAAAAAAAGCAAGCTGCCTGCAGCAAAGCTCTGAAATGACTCCATATGATTCCCAAACGTTTGTTTACAAATTGCATGTGACGACGCGTTTTACGCATGGTGCATGGCTGATTGGCTTAGAGCAAAAATGTAAAGAAAAGCGCTGATTGTTCGAGAATGAAATTCCACCTTGTTGTCCGCCATGTTCTTAACAAATGCCCTAAAGAGAGGCCGTTGCCCCCCCCCCCTGAAAACATATTGAAATTGAATATTCAAGGGAGGTGAATGCCTCCGTCTTTAGGGCATTTGCTATGAACAGGGCTGCCAGCTATATTGGTAAAAACTGCCTTACGGTTTTCCCTTAGAAGTGAGACCTCTGTATGTACAGTAAGTACTCTGTGACCATAGCATTTGTTTGGAACTGATGACTCCATGCATGTATGTGAAAAGAAACCGGTGACTAGCTCTTCATTCTAATTTCATATATCAATAGAGAATGATGTTCTACTAATATTATCATGAAAGTTTTTTTTAAACTAAAAATCTCATTTCAGAATTTCTTTATCCTACTCTTTTCCGTGAAAATCTAAAAATGTAAAATCATTTATCTTCAAATTTTCACAACAAATTTTGATGCTATTTGTTATTGCGTAAGCCGCGAAATCCACTTAAAAGAGAAACGTTGCTGTCCACAGGCACATGATGAGCGAGTTTGAAAAGCAATATAGTTAATTATAATACACCCTTTTCATAAATGGCTGCCGATTAAAAATTCTTTTATATGCATATAAATTGGCCCAACTAGCCTCGTTTCTGGGTAGAAATTCCTTTGGAATCTTAACATGAGTACGAGGCTAGTTGGGCCAATTTATATGCACATAAAAGAATTTTTAATCGGCAGCCATTTATGAAAAGCGTGTATTACCTTGTGATTTACCTTACAAACAGGAACGAAAATTTTCCCATGCTTGATAAACAAGATTATTCAATCCAGATCTAGAAAGTTATGCTGCATAGTATGACACTGGGAAAAGAATTGAAAATCCATAGAAGGTCATAGAATGGAAACTGTATGGACCTTTATTGGAAATAGAATGGATTTTGATTATCCATAATAATTGTATATTTCCATTCTATGGACATAGTATCGAAATGGTATGGACATACCATGGATTTAGTGGTGCAATTGCAAATTTCATAGTATGGATTTCACATTTTTTTCCAGTCTGATACGATCAGCCCGACAGCCCACATAGGCTACCTACATATATTTTCTGTTTTTAGATGTGTGCAATATCCCCATAATTGTCTACTATGGTCCTAGTGCAATAAACTACCAAGTGACCATTAATAACGTAACAACCTCGCCAAGTCTTGTTAGCGGAGGAGCGAAAGACATGGACTACGACCCTTTCTCTCGACGTTTGTTCTATTACGATTCGAGCAACTTCTATAGCATTGAATTAGACGGCTCAGATTTAAGACTCATAGCAGCAGCACAACAAGTTGCCAGGTTCATAGTCGACGGAAGAAACAGTATAATCTATTACATACATGAATCAACCGATACCGTTTATATGTTAAATATGACAGACTTAGAGAATACTCAAGTTGGTGATTTGACTGATGTTACTGGTGCCAAGGATATTGACATTGACCACGTAAATAAGTAAGTTCATTATATAACCATACATGCAGATTATATACCGGGTGTCCCAAAAAAAAGTACTCCTGTTTGATTTATAATAACTTCTAAACAAGTAAAGCTATCAAACAGAAATAACTTGCATTACATATAGGAAGGACTAACTTAGATTTTGATATATTACAGTTATATTTTACTTAAAAATTCACCGAGATATTAATGTTCAAAATCGGGAGCATATTTTCAGATGTGTCTAAAATGAGCGAAAATCGGCATATCAAATATAACTCCAGCGTTTCTTTGTTTAATGACATATCAGGCTAACTTGTATTTCAACGAATTGTCGTTAGGGTTTGTATAAGGGATATGGCGTAGATTTAGACATCTTAACATATATGCATGTAAGTCTTAGCTCATTGTTTCCTGAAATATGAATGTTCGAAATTATGCAAGTATTTAATAGGTCTTTACAAACTTAAAGGTACATGAAAGACCACTAAGGCAGGCTTAAATTTTTCTTTTTTATGTTTTTCATGGGTTAAAAACAGAGTTGATTATTTCTCGGTTAGAGCAGGATGAATATTATTCTTTAATGAAGGAAATAATATTGCTTTTTGCAAATACACATCACAGTATATCGACGCTACTATTTTGTTACGTTTTGTTCCAAAAATGTTGGATGTCTCTGGGGAGTTGCTTGTTATGACTTATGGAGTTTGTATGGTTTGATTGTGTTTCATTCTCAGTTTATTCTGAACTTAACAAGATAAACAAGATTAAGAAAAGGCAAAAGAGTTTGAGTTTTCTTAACAAGATTTCAGAACTTTGAAGAAGTTAGAAGAGCTTCACAATTCTATTGTGACAGCATGCCCTAATTCAGAACTATACGAACGCGGAAATTCATGACGATCCTTCGCGATGCAGTGGTCTCATGAAACAAGGAAACGTATTCGTGCTAGGAACACATGCACACGGATTTCGGACAAATAAATCTTGCTTGTATTTTGTAGATAATAATACTTTGTTTCATAATAAACAATTTGTCAAATGTCATTTGTTTACTGCATGGTAATAGTGCATGTTTCAGTCGAGCAAATGTTGATTAATATTTGATACGCCGTTTTTTGCATATTTCAGAATTCAGACACATCCAGAAATATGCTCCCGATTTTAAACATTAATATCTCCGTGAATTTTTAAGTGAAATACAACTCTAATATATCAAAATCTAAGTTAGTCCTTCCTCTATTTGATGCAAGTTATTTCTCTTTAAAAGCTTTACTTGTTTAGAAGTTATTACGAATCAAACCGGAGTACTTTTTTTTGGGACACCCGGTATAAATATAAATATATATATATATATATATATATATATATATATATATATATATATATATATATATATATATATATATATATATATATATATATATATATATATATATATATATATATATATATATGTACTATTTAAAGCACGCGTAGGAGTGTTTTATCACATATAAAACACGACGCGTAGCGGAGTGTTTTATATGTCATAAAACACGACTACAAGTGCTTTAAATAGCTTAAAAAACGACTCATCTTATACGAGTTCATTGGCGAAGTAATTTTTAAAATAAACTTTGTCTAAACCGAGAAAATCAAAGCTAAAGTTTATGTAAATTAACGTGATTTTTTATCACATATAAAACCACGACACGCTTATGATTTTTCTTTGTGTTTTGCTCCTGAATTATTAATGAGTTTTTTAAATATATATATATAATCGATAAGATATCGATCACGTGACTTTTAGTATTTATACAATTTTTCGCTTTGGACTATATATTAAACAGAACATTACACGTTGGCTTGAAGATACGACTTATATCTTCTCGTGTTAAAAACAATATTGTTTTCACCACTCGAAATGGAAGTGGTTCTGTACACCCCGTGTGCCCTACACATCAGAAATTTGCCAGGCTATGTGTGGTTTTTATCAAATATGCGGTCGTTATATACGTTGCTATGTGCTGCCAGGCATTAGCGACGCTTGGGTGCATGCATATATTAATGTACAACATATTTGTACACCAATCAGGCGGGCGGAAAGAGCGGGCTTTGCAGGCAAAAGCTTGCACAAGAATTTAGATTTAAAACATAGTTATTTCTTCAAAACGTTTTATAAAATTTAGTAAGGTCTACTTCTAAGAGCGTAACGTCTAGGTGCTTTTGTTATTTTTAAAGAGTTCTCATATTCTTGTCTATCTTCTGGGGATAACTTTGCAAGTTTCTCCGGTTTCATTGGAATATATTTTGGTCTGTCGCTCAATATAAAACGTTCATAATCCTCTCTTGCTTCCGGAGTCATTCGTGCTAGGTCACGTTCGGTCCAATCTGCTGGGTCTTTTATTTGTCCATTTTTGGTGTGAACTCCACTCCACCTGCATTGCTGTTAGACGTTCCATACGGACATAACTCGCAGAAACCAATGACATGCGAAAACAGTAGAGGTGACTGTTCATCACATATCATACATTGAACGTCTTTGCCCCAGTAGAAATCTTTCCACGAACATCTTGGACACTACATTAAGTATACAATGTGACCAGTCTCTTTTCCACAATGGTTACAAGCTAGTGTCTCGGACTCATCCTCATTATCATCACCATCATCATCATCCCCATTATCATCACCATCATCACCATCATATTCGCTTTCATTATCACTCTTATCAGATTTCCTGTCCTCTTCACCAGATTCGCTTTCAACATCACTCTCAGATTGCGGCATTTCATGTTCCTCCTTTGCCATTTTTGACAATAAATACTCATTTTTAATTAAATCTTTATTAATCCCTACTTCTACTAGGCCTTTTGTAAACAGGTCGATCCCTCGTGGTTCAAGAATGTGAGAGTTGTATGGTAAAAGTGCGTATTGTAAAAGGTTCTCGATATTAGTACCAGGAATGTCTCTTCCATGATAAACAATCTCCCCCTGAAGATTCCAAGTTAAAATATCGCTTGATATAAGAATAGAATGTAGAATTTTTTCTGCTGTAGATTTTTTGACATTATTGTTCAGATACAAAAGTATATCTTCAATGCGCTAGTGTCGCGGAGATGTTTTACTGTCGATGTTCATTGTTGAAATGATGTATAAATTATAGTCACAGGGCCTTTATACAAGTTCAGCCAGCCTTTCCAAAATAGGACTTAGTAATAGTCCAAGGAAACCGTTACCATGAGTATCCGTTTTTTTCTTCTTCCACATTAATTTCCTCTATCTGCCAACCTAAGCATTTCATGTTTGTAAGGTCGGAGTTTCTTCATTACATGCTTCGGCATTAATATTTTCTTTTGATAACGTTTTCTACACAGAGACACAGGCAGTGTACTTGCTCGGCGGTGCTGTTTCCAGTAGCGCTTGTTGTTGATAAGGCTCAGACGTGCCCAGCAGTTCAAGAAATGGCTTGTGCCTTAGAGGATTGATCATTTCCGTTCGACGGTTTGGAAGCAAATGAGTAAAACAATAATAAGGAGGCTTATATTGGAAGAGAGAAAGCAATTTATACGGGGCTCCGAGCTATTGAGAGCTCGGCTCTGAGCTTGGCTCCATGTGCATGTCAGATAAGAAAGATAGGGAAGATAAGAAGATAAAGATAAGGACAAGGAAGATAAAGATAAAGATAAGGATAAGGATAAAGATAAGGATAAGGAAGATAAGAAGATAAGGATAAGGAAGATAAGAAGATAAGGATAAGGAAGATAAGAAGATAAAGATAAGGATAAGAAAGATAAAGATAAAGAAGATAAAGATAAGGATAAGGAATATAAGAATATAAAGAGAAGGAAGATAAGAAGAAGATCAGAAGATAGAGATAAGGATAAGGAAGATAAAGATAAGGATAAGGAAAATAAGAAGATAAAAGATAAGAAAGATAAGAAGATAAGGATAAAGATAAGAAGATAAAGATAAGGAAGATAAAGATAAGGATAAGGATAAGGAAGATAAAGATAAGGATAAGGATAAGGAAGATAAGAAGATAAAGGTAAGGAAGATAAGAAGATAAGGATAAGGATAAGGAAGATAAGAAGAAAAGGATAAGGAAGATAAGAAGATAAAGATAAGGAAGATAAGAAGATAAAGATAAGGAAGATAAGAAGATAAAGAACATAAGAAGATAAATATAAGGAAGATAAGAAGATAAAGATAAAGATAAGGAAGATAAAGATAAGGATAAGGATAAGGAAGATAAAGATAAGGAAGATAAGAAGATAAGGATAACGAAGATAAGATAAGGATAAGGAAGATAAAGATAAGGAAGATAAATATATGGAAGATAAGGAAGAATACTGGATAGATGCATAAATGAATATATAGAACGAATACACCAACTTATTATCACTTACAGCTAGACGTTCGTGGTGTGAGAACATGTCCTTTCGGTGCAATATATGTACCAAAGTATTTTCAACATGCGGCAACCTCAAGTGTCATACTTTGAATACCCATGGAGATGTTCAAAGCAAACCAGTTGAAATCTCAGCAGGATCTGCAGTTTTGCAGCATCCTTTTACGTGTATCGTAGCCGAGTGTACACAAAGCGGCAAGACTGTGTGGGTGAAATCTCTCTTGGAGAAAGCACAGAAAACTATAAGTCCACCTCCTCAACGTATCATTTAGCGTTATGGTCAATGGCCACCTCCTATTTTGATATGATGAGGACGATGCCTGGAATCGAGTTTAATCAAGGCATTCCCGACGATATCGACAACGCAGATTACTTGGACGTATCTCAGCGGAATTTGATCGTATTGAACAATCTCATGGCA
Source organism: Paramuricea clavata (assembly GCA_902702795.2). Lineage (NCBI taxonomy): Eukaryota > Metazoa > Cnidaria > Anthozoa > Malacalcyonacea > Plexauridae > Paramuricea > Paramuricea clavata. Next base: position 9,016 of record CACRXK020003666.1, on the reverse strand, counting down.
CAATCCAGCAAAGATAAACGTATTTCTGATCTTTTTACGAAAGGAAGCCATCATCGAAATTTGTCCATCATCTATATTGTCCAAAACATATTTCATCAGGGCAAAGAAATGAGAAATATCAGCCTTATTGCTCATTATATCGTGTTGTTCAAGTCACCAAGAGATAAACAACAAATTTCTATGCTTGCAAGGCAAATAAATCCTGGTAAAGTGCAAGAGTTTATGAGGAGTTATGAAGATGCCACGAGCCGACCTCATGGGTACTTGATGTTGGATTCAAAGCCAATAACATACGATCAACTATGACTCAAGACCAACGTACTTCCCGGCGAGATTGCAACGTTTTTACACAAACAGTCGTATCGTCAACCGCCACTTGTAAATGCAATGTATGATGCAGAACAGCGAATGAAAGAAATCATGGAAGCGCCACAACTTTCTGTGGTGGAAAAAAGAAAGCTTTACTCTGATCAACTAAATCGGTTTCTCACATTCAAAAATAAGATGGATGTTCCGGCTGAAGCTCCTGTTCAGAGAACTTCACTAGTGTCTCCTACTCCTGTATCTGCTGAGATACCACCACAAGTGCCTCCTACTCCTGTACCAGCGGAGATACCACCACCAGTGCCTGCTACTCCTAAACCTAATTTCCTTACGCCACCACCAACAGAAAAGGAACGACCAGAACTCAAGCGCAACTTTTTTCACAATTGGGTAGACTCTGCTGATTGGAATGAAAGTGACTTGGCTATGATGAAATCAAAGGAAAGAGAGCGGTATGAAAGTTTTTTACTAACCGAAAGGCCAATATATATTCCAATGAAGCATGAAGATGTTGCAAGATTATCCCTTGAAGACAGACAAGAGTATGAGAACTCTTTAAAAATAACAAAAACACTTAGACGTTACGCTCTTAGAAGTAGCTCGTACTAAATTTTGTAAAACGTTTTGAGGAAATAAATGTATTTTAAAACTGAAATCTTGTGCAAGCTTTTGCTTGCAAAGCCCACTCTTTCCGCTCGCGCGATTTGCCTGACCCGCCCGCCTGATTGGTGTACACATATGTTGTACATTAATATATGCATGCACCCAAGCGTCGCTAATCAAAGACTGGTAACACATAGCAACGCATATAACAACCACATATTTGATACAAAAACATATTTTTATGGCAAAATGTATCACAACTGTTCTAAAAGTTTTTTCTCCATGAGTTATTGATAAGCTTTCTTATGATCTGCTTCAAAAATTCTAAATCGTTCACCCGTCGCCTTCACATAATACATGTAACTAGGTGGGTACGAAAAAAACGTTTCAGCTACTGACTCGGGCGGGTCTTCTAATCTCCAATGAAACAAATAGTTCAGTATACATTGTAGTTCGTGGTGTTCTGATGTAGTTCCATCAATGAATCGACAAACGTAGAATCTGGATCTTTTTCCTGTTGCTGTAAATGTTCGAGTACATCTCTGTCAACCACCAGTTTTAGTACCCTCATTCCCTCAGCGTATTCATTCCAAGCCATACGCTTACCGTTCACTCGTTCGATCGCTTGTAAACCATACATTTGCCATCGTTCGTTTTCGTTCATCATGAGGCAGTCATGTTGTCTTTGACTAGGATGGCCGACTTGACAACCATTACAGGATTCCACACAAAGTCTTTCAACTTCTTGTGCGACTGCATTCGCATATATTCCTTCCAATAAATTGTAAGACGCGACTTTACCGTGTAGACACTCCATGACTGATATAGAACTAAGCGTTGTCAAATGTAGAACTATACTTGTTACAAAACTCTTGTCGATTTTATACAGACACTTGTATAAAAGTTCTTAAATCAAACAACCAATCACATCGCATATATTCCTTCGAATAAATTGTAAGACGCGGCTTTACCGTGTAGACTCTTAAATCAAACAACCAATCATAGTAAACCAATCTTAATCCCTCTATTGTATCACACATGTGGAGGGACGCTAAAAAATGTCTATAGTTAGCAAATTTTGTCCGATTTCGCCCGAACATGCCCGCGTGACGTCATTGCATATAATTATGACGTATGTTAATGATGATGCGCCACCACAGTCTATGCTAACGATGATGCGCTACCACAGTCTATGCTATTGATGATGCGCCACCACAAACCACCACACGCCACCACAAAAATCCGGCCCGATCAGCCTGTATATTACTACTCAAGTTACTAAAAAGGACAATGCCAGGCCTCACCATCCTATCAGACGGCTTAGAGAAATAGTGGATTGTAGAACACTAATTACAATATATCAATGAATTATTCGACCACACTTTAATTATTGCTCGCAAGTTTGGGGTTGTATACAGCTATTTCAATTAAGGTTGTCCCCGAGCAAAGCGGAAAAGTCGAATACGAGCGCGAAAGGCTGCTGGAAATCGCTAATAATATTTTTTTAGCGATTCCCAGCAGCCTTTCGCGCTCGTATTCGACTTTTCCGCTTTGCTTGGGGACAACCTTAATTGAAATAGCTGTATATATAGGAAAAGGTTTATCGGACAATTTCAGAAGCTCGAAAACCGAGCATTTCGAATAATAACACGTGAAAGCTACGAGTCAGAATCGATCTGCTGATATTTTGGGAAACGCATGCAGAAGTTTCTAATTACAGGCACACGAGACCACCAATTAGCGCTACTTATGTTTAAAGTAAAAAACAAAATGTTTCCAAATTATTTAACGCAATTTATATAATCATAATACGAGAAATAGCGAACATTTACCTTCGCATTATGCCTATAATAAGCCAAAAACAAACAATATGAAAAAGACTTTTGCCTGCAGGGGGGCTGAGGGTTGGAATAACCTTTCCACTTCAATAAAATATCGAAAAGTATCTCTAGCTTTAAAACTAAAAAGAACCGAATATGCTAATGCTGGAAATTTATTTTCAGCCATTAGGCCTAAATTTATTTTAAAACCGTTGATAGTTTATATAATATATTTATACAGTATATAGTGCATCCACACAGCCTACTGGAAGATCGCCTTTTTCTTTTTCCTTTTTCTTTATTTCTAATTAATATCATTGTAAATAATTAATCCGGTGAAAAAGTTCCATTTTTAATATAAAGTCAAGTCAATAAAGTGAGATACAAATATAAATATAATTCTGCCTTTCATGGGCCTTTTCTTTAAATTTGCATGTTCATCGGTTGTGAAGAAAGAACACACTAAAACGTATTTGCTGCAGTAGTAGCTATAGTTTAACGAATTCGCCAATTGTTGCATAGCTATGCCCACCAAAATTGAGAAAACTAAATTGTGTGTTACGGTATGTCAGGAGAAAGGAAAACTTCCATCTCATGCAATTTCTAATTATAATATAGTCATTCACCCACCGTATGCTCATATGTTTTGCAATCTGATTGGTTGAATTACTTGCCGTATATCAGCTCATATACGGCGAGTAGCGAAAAACAAGATGGCGCCCCAAAAACTACATGAGTGTTGCGAAGCAGAAAAAAGGAAAATATTCGCTTTGAGAAAGATAATAGTACAAGGAAAAACTCTCAAAAAAATTTGACAGATTAGAAAAATACATTTATTGCATAGAAATTAGTTTAAATACAAGTTTGTTAAAGAATTGATACCGAAACAACAGCGAAAAAAACATGTTCATTGAAAATATAAATTGTTCAGAAAAGTTTGGAACGAAAGACAAATGAATTTGTAGTCAACAAACACTTACTATACTATCAAACATCTGTATAATATATCTGAGCTTTTCTGTGAGATATACCGGTTCTTAAACCATTTCTTTCACTTTGTCTTCGAGTTGTAAAACAAAAGTATTTCAAATTTTCAAGGCCAAGCGGTTTTTGGCCGAACAAATTGTCAAGACATTGTAACAGAGGATAATTAATTATTGTTTCAGTTAATATTCTACTGTATATCACTCTCGCAGCACTATATATTTTGTGCTCAAAGAAGTTGACAAAAAATCGAAACCCTTGGACGAATCTGGCATAGATGCAAGCTTGATTGGCCCCTTAAAAGAAAAACTGTTTCTGACACTGATTTGTAAATAATAACCATGCTTTACGCTTCTGAAACTGATCTGTGGAGTATTATGTTTAACGTTTCTGACACAAATATCAGACATATTATGATTTACGTTTCTAACACTGATTTGTGACAGGTTTTGTTGTCTGTTTTCTCTTCTAGTAACCTGGTTATTGCCAAGACAAGTGGTGACAATATTGTGCGTTACAATCTTGAGACAAAAGCCTTGGATCCGATCAAACCAGCAGGGGACTTTCCACAGGATGTTTCTGTTGATGCTGACAATGGTGTAGTTTACTGGGTGAATTTCAACGCTAATTTCGAACAAAATGTCATGAGTACCTCGTATGCTGGTGAAACAATAGACCTAAATATTACAGATGCTGACACAATTAAAATAGCTCAGGATGAACTTTACTTATATGTTCTGGTTGTTTCAAATGTAACAATCTACAAATATAAGAAAAGCACATGGGAGCAGATGGGAAGTATTGTTGTTCCTAGTGGGACGAGCGGAATTGAAGTTGCATTTGGTGAGTATCAAGCCTGGTGTCAAAGTTAATCAAATATGCAAGATACTGTTATCATGTGTGTGTATAATTTCAATCGCTGTGTTTAGGTCTAGTATATTATTTAAAATGAACAGAATTTATAGCTGTTAACAGATGAGGTAGTGAGAGTAATCATCACGTCGATAGATGCAAATTCGAATATTGGAAAACGTAGTTGTTTTCTGTTGTTTTTGGAATTAAAAAAAAAAAAAAATAAAAAGTGCAGCTATGTTGGTTCTGCAATTAAATTAATTGATATAAAAATTTCACCAATATTGCTAATATAATTTTGACATTCATTATGATCTTATTGATTTGCGATATTTCACATCTGTTGGGAAGCCAATCTTTATTTAAACACTAAAGATAAACAATTGTTTTAGTATTTTTCTGGTTAATTTTAATTTGGCCAGGTTCAGACAATTGACATAAAGTTCGGATACTGCCAGGAAGAGGCTATCTATGTTTTTGTGTTAATAGATGAAGATGAATGTTGTATTGGTACATTCTGTCATGAACAGTCTACTTGTGAAAATTCTGTTGCGAACTTCACATGTACTTGCAACAGTGGATATACTGGAAATGGAACATTTTGCCAAGGTATTTTTGTTCATTGTATTTGTGTGAAATCTTCGTTCAATAGCTTTTCTCGGCCCATGTGATTTTGTACAGGTATACAGACGGAACTCAACAGTATTTGTACCGCACTACCCATGCCTCTTCGTTATTGGTAAATAACGAGTATATAAGCCCTCTAGATGAGTGTGTACGCTCTTGTGGCAAACCCATTTTGACAAAAAAGTTTACCCAATTAGTATTAAAAAAATTGAAGTTGAAAAATTCGGATTGTAAAAAACAATTCCTGTAATCATAATGATCCTTCCGGAACCGCATTCACGAACAAAATGTTTAGAGAATTTGACCACATGCTTGCTTACACGATGTGGACTTTGCAGTAGACTACAGCTTTTATCGTTGGTTTTAAAGGGATGCGGCAATATATTTTTTATTATTTCATTTTAAAGAACTTTTAAAATTATATGTTAATCTCCTTTACCGATTTTGTGTAACGTTATTATTTCTTGAGATATTTTGACTTAAAATAATTTGCTGTCCGCCATCTTGGATTAATTTTTATCTCATTATCGGTGATTTTAGTGACGTCATAAGCAGAGTTAGCAATATAAAACTACAACTAAATGACCAAATAACATTAAGTCTTGTTTGAAAAGTCGTCAGACAGTTTTTTATTTCAAATAGTCACTGAAGTATATGATTTTTGGCTCATAACAACCAATTGCTCTATGGATAAAATTCTTGCGTGACCCTGCTTATGATGTCACATGCATATCCGCCAAAATCCAAGATGGCGGAAAGCTCGCTGATTTGTGACTTTTTCTGTTCAAATATCTCACGAAATAATAAAGTTACGCAAAATCGGTAAAAGAGATTAACATATAATATTAAAAGTTCTTCCAAATGAAATAATAAAAAAATATATTGCCGTATCCCTTTAAATGATTGGGATTTTTCTAACGTTTTGTAAACTATGCAAAACGAAAACTTTCGTTTCATCTGCAGACATTTCCGTGTTTTCCATTGTGCCATGTTTTTCATTGTGCCATGTTTTCCACTTCCATTATTGCATCACAATGCACGCGCATTAGCCAAATCAAATTCTGTTATATCCCACTTATACAAGGTGTATAAAAAAAGTTTGACAATTTTGAAACGGCTCTCAACTTCACAATTCCGTTAATTTCATGAAATGTTTGATAAATATAGATTGTTTGGATCGTATTGTGTCTTTTTTGGCAGCATTAAAAATAGCTTGCCCGCGAGATTTAAAGTTTAAAACACATTCTGAATTCATGGGTGAGAAATTTGTTGTGTTTTATCAATAGTCCGAATATCAGAAAATTTACTCATTTTTAAGTCCTTGAAATAGCTGCTCAAGCTTTCATATTTTCGCACAAATTCCTATCACGCATGCTTAATTCATTCATTTACACTGGAAAATATTTTGAAGATCAATACGATGGAAATTGTATGGATCTTTTTTGGAAATAGAATGGATTTTTGATTTTCCATAATAATTGTATATTTCCATACTATGGATATAATATCGAAATAGTATGGATATTCTATGGATTTAGTGGTGCAATTGCAAATCTCATAGTATGGATTTCACATTTTCCCCCCAGTGTTACCTAATTTGCATATTGTTATTTTACTTTTTTTACAATAACAATATACAAATTAGGTAAATGCATGAATCAAAGCATGTGTGATGGGCATATTTAGGGCACTTAAAATTGAGTACATTTTAAATAAGAATGCATCTATTTCTTTCAGTTAACAAACATAATAACATGAATTCGCTCTATAAATGTTCATAAACCTCCATGAATGATGGAGAAGTACAGCAATGTACTTTATGTTATTCCAATGAAGTGTCTCGCTATAATAATGTTAATAAACTATTCTCTATCTCCCCTCAAGTCTTTAATGATTGAGAGAGAGCGATGTCATTAAATACTTTAACTAAAACAACATGAACCGTGCATTTATATGATAACAAGCTTAGTTCACTCTTCCTGGAGTCCTTTTTTGTTGTAATCCTGTAAACGTCGTGGAGCTAGAGGTAGCTTCTTGGGTGTGCTAGGGTTTTCAGGTGCCTGACTGGCGGGGGTAGGGGTTTGCTCCAGTGTGATGAGGTTTGGTGTAGATGGCATTGATGTGGACTGGGGTGTGGGAGGTGTAGGGCTAGGGGATGTGAGGTGGTGGTATGTCTGGTGGCTCTGCTGGTGGGGTGTGCAATGTTGGTTGAGGAGCTTTGGTCTGTGGGGTTGGTAGATACCGTAAATCCTCAGCGATAGTATGTCGGAACTGGAATGAATTTGCGTAGGAATTTACGATTGCGGAGTGTCACACGGCCTGACCCGTCCGCACGGATTGCATACTGGTCGAATTGACGGACTTCAATCACTAAGCCTGTTTTATCCCATTTTTTTTTGGGGGGGGGGGGGCAATTTGGTTCTGTATTCGGACTTGGTCCCCAACTTTCAGTGGTGGGAGTCGGCGTGTGTGCTCGGACAGCCATTCAGTGGTTCGCATATGACGGTTGCAAAGTGCTTGTTCGCGGGTCATAAGGGTATTGTAATGTTCGTGGTTTTGTATGAATATCAAGCACTTTTAAGTATAACAATAGATATCAAACAACTTGTACAAACAGCATAGTACGTATCCAGTTACTTCCCGGTTCCCTAGCCTCGTGCTTCTAAAATACTTAACTAACTTTCTAGTCACGTGCGTGCTAGTGTCAATAATGTCAACATTGCAGGTATCTTTCCAGGTAGGGTGGGGTTGGTAACGCCCAGGGGCAATAGGGATGAAATCTTTGATCGGTCTTCCGAAGATGCATTCTGCTGGTGAGAGTTTTGTGGTGGGATCGGGTGTATTTCGGTACTGGAGGATAGCAATTTGTAAGGTGTCGGTGTCAAGGGTACCGTTAGGGCCAGTGTTGTTGGTTATTAAGCGCTTAACTGTTTTGACACCAACCTCGGCGCGGCAGTTTGAGTGAGGGTAGGCGACGGATGACAGGCGATGATGGACTCCCCAGGATGTGAGGAAATCTTGTGTTGATGTGGCAGTAAATTCAGGTCCACCGTCGGTTGCTAGCTCATCTGGAATTCCAAATGTGACAAAGATACGTCGTAAGCAGTGGATTAATCCAGTTGCTCCGTCTTTGCAGCGCTCTATTATGGGCCAGTTGGAGTACCGATCTATGACCACGAGGTAATTGACTCTTTGGTAATGGAAGTAATCAGCGCATAAGAGTTGAAATGTGTAGCTTGGTGGAGTGATGGGTGTGGGAGGGGGGTTTGGATGGGATGGGGCCATTCGGTTGCAGTGTTGACAGGATTCTCTTATGGCTCGAATTGCCGGTGTTATGCCAGGCCAGAATACGGTTGCCTCGGCGCGAGAGGTCATTGAGGTGATGCCTTGGTGAGCCGAATGGAGGATGGATAGGATGTGACTTCTTAGGGATGAGGGTATAACAATGCGAGCTTTGTATAGGGTAACTCCATCGATGGCATAGAGGTGTTCACGAAATTGGAAAAATTCCTGTAAATCAGGGGGGAGTTCGTGGCGAAACTCGGGGAAGCCAGCTGTAATGGTTGAAAGGAGCTTCTCCATTGTTGTGTCGCTCGCTGTTGCTGTTTTGACGCGGTCCCATGTTACGGCCATGGAGTGAGTTGATTTGATGGCAGGTGATAGCAGTTGCTTTTCAATGGTGGCAGTGATTGAGTATGTGTCTGGTTAAAGGGTGCGGATGCCAGCTAGGATGGGATTGCTCAATATGGGTGTGGGGGGGGGGGGATTGGCATTGATGTCGGCCACGTCATCGGGGATGGGCATGG
>CACRXK020003665.1:0-35117 GCA_902702795.2 Paramuricea clavata | reverse complement strand
TCCGTTCCATCAACTTGTCAAAAAGACTTTTCGCAACAGGCTTGTAGCAAGCTTGTTATCAAGTTGAGAAAATTCCGTTCCATCAACTTGTCAAAAAGACTTTTCGCAACAGGCTTGTAGCAACCTTGTTAACAAATTGCGACTAATCCGTTCCATCAACTTGTCAACAAGACTTTTCGCAACAGGCTTGTAGCAAGCTTGTTAACAAATTGTGACTAATCCGTTCCATCAACTTGTCAACAAGACTTTTCGCAACAGGCTTGTAGCAAGCTTGTTAACAAGTTCAGAAAATTCCGTTCCATCAACTTGTCAACAAGACTTTTCGCAACAGGCTTGTAGCAAGCTTGTTAACAAGTTGAAATAATTCCGTTCCATCAACTTGTCAAAAAGACTTTTCGCAACAGGCTTGTAGCCAGCTTGTTAACAAGTTGAAATAATTCCGTTCCATCAACTTGTCAAAAAGACTTTTCGCAACAGGCTTGTAGCAAGCTTGTTAACTTATCCCATACCTGTGTTAAAAGCGGCTTTCTGATTGGTTTAGAGCAGGTGAGCTTGTCGTCGAGCTCACCTGCTTTTCGCCCGAACTCACCCGCTAAACTGCTTACGTTGCAATAACAATAACAAATATGGCGGACAAGATTTAGCCGATAAACCTAAACTTTAAAGAACTTTTTTCGGTGACTAACATACTGAGACTGAAGAAAAACCAAAGAAAAATGCAGTAAAGGTAATGTAGACGTAGATAAAGAAGTATTTTCTTGCCCAGTGATTTTTTTGGCCGGGAAAATGTTCACAAAACATCGACGAATATATCGCGAAGAGCTACAAATGTGTGTATGGCTCGGTGTATGGGATAAAAACCAAACGTACTTGCAGGTTCGGTGAGTCCGGGATTGGACGCACCTCGGGTGGCTGGAAGTTTCCCGAACTCACCTCGCTTCGCTCGGTAAGTTCGGAAAACTTCCAGCCACCCTCGGTGCGTCCAATCCCGGACTCACCTCCCTGCAAGTACGTTTGTTATAAAATTATGCATTAAAATTAAACCTGATAGTGTTCAAAAAAACTCTTCAAAATCCCTTCAAGTTGGTTGTAGTCGGGAATTTGTTCCTAATCTTTTACTAACTAATGTGATGTCACTGGTCCGCAAAATGGACGAATTAGAACATGTTAAAAATCAAAACAATGCAGATCTAGTTTTTACTAGTGAAACGTGGTTGAAAAGTTCCGTACCCGATAAAGTATGTTGCAAATGTTATCCCCGACATACCAAATGAAAATGAACGTGAAGTGCTGTGGGTCAAAATCAACCCATGTAGGTTACCAAGAGGCTTTTCAACACTCGTCGCAGCAGTTTTATACCACCCACCCACTGGAAATAAGTCAGATATGCTAGAATACTTACAGTCATCATTACAGTTATTGGAAACCAGATATCCTAAATGCGGCCTAATCCTGGCAGGAGATTTTAATAAACTACCTATAAGACATATCAGCCATCAATTTCAACTCAGGCAGATTGTAAATTTTAATACAAGAGGAACAAGTAAATTAGACTTTGTCCAACTTCTAAGAAGAGCCTTTAAGTACTCCTCCACTTGGTTTATCGGACCACCTTACTGTTGTTGCCTTTTCTAAAGAAAAAACTCGTGGTAACCAGTCTAAAGAAACTATTATTAACGTGCGGGACAAGAGGCATAGCAGCATCCGTCCCCTAGGAAGATTTTTATGCGAAGTGCCATGGGACATAGTGGTTAATCCAAACCAGTCTTGTGATCAAAACCTGAATAACTTTACTGACGTTATAAAGTATGGGCTTAATACCCTAATGCCGCTGAAGACTGAAGGTTCATCAAAATGATCAACCTTGGATGAACAGCAACCTGAAACGTTTGATTAGAAAAAGACAAAAGGCTCTTGCACAGAACAAACATGCTTTATATAAACAGTTAAGGAATAAAGTGAATCGATCTAGGAAAAAACTGCCGTAAATTATTTTATGAAGCTAAGGTGAAAGAACTCAAACACACTAAACCTAAAGTTTGGTGGAAGGAGGTGAAACGTCTCTGTGGTCATCAACAAAAGTCGACGAGTAATATCTTTGCAAACCTGCAACAAGATACACAAGACCTCGATTCACTTAGTAACTTGTAAATGACTGTTTCTTGGAACCTATGTGCGACTACCAGCCACTATCTGATAGTACCATTACCATGACCGGTAATAATATTACAATTTGTTTGACTGAAGAAGTTTTTAAATCGTTAAATGGTGTTAAGTTGGGAAAATCCAGTGCCCCAGATTGCCTGCCCAACTGGGTCTTAAAGAAGTTTGCAGTTATTCTAGCAATGCCAATCTCAATCTTTATAAACACATCATTTAAGGAAAATCGAGTGCCTGTCTGCTGGAAAATGGCTAACATCTGCCCAATCCCAAAAGTTAAACAGGTGATAGATGTTAATAAAGATCTTAGACCTATATCTCTTACCTCAACACTCAGTAAAATCGCTGAAGATGCCGTAATAAAATACGATCTAAAACCGGCAATAATGGATCGCTTGGATTGTAACCAATATGGCTTCATACCGGGTTCTAATACCACCCTGGGTTTAATTACTTTAATTAATCCACCGTTGGTCAAAGACAGTAGACAAAGAGGGAGGATGTGGGCGCTCACTGGTTACGGACTATCGGAAAGCTTTTGATCTTATAGATCATAATACTCTTTATAGAAAACTTCAGGGAATAGGTCTAAAAACATCAACCTTAAACTGGATATCAGACTTTTTGAGGGGAAGACTACAAAGGGTAAACTTTCCCCGAACTGTTTTTCCAATTGGAAACCTGTCAATGCTGGAGTCCCTCAAGGAACTAAATTCGGTCTATGGCTCTTTTTGCTGATGATCAATGACCTTGTAGTTTCTAACGATCAATTTGATGGGGGATATGATGAAGTATGCGGACGATACTAATATTTCAGAATACATCACCGATCAGGCAGAAAACAGTTCTCTGCAAGAAGTAATTAATTCTATTGTTGACTGGTCTGAAAGAAATAAATTCCAGCTTAATCCATCAAAATGTAAAGAATTTGTTGTGTCTTTTAATCAATCACAAATTGAACGAGCTGACAAAATATCCATTCTTGGTTTAACAATCACAAAGGACTTGAAATGGAACGATCACAAGGAAAAAATAATCAATAAGGCATCCCAGCGAATTTACCTGTTGAAACAGCTCAGAAGGTTGGGACTTGATGCTGGTGATCTCAAGTGCTTCTATGTCGCTTCAATAAGGTCAATACTGGAATATTCATGCCAAGTTTTTCATTATGGCTTGCCACAATACCTATCTGATGTTATTGAAAGGATTCAAAAGAGAGCACTGCGCATAATTTACCCTCAACTGTCTTACCATGATGCTCTAGACATGTTAGAATTAAAGACTTTATCTACACGCAGGGGTGATTTATGTAAGAAACTTTTTAACTCGATTCTAGAGAATGAGGGCCATAAGCTTCACAACTTACTGCCACCTAAGGTGACATCCGAGACATATAATTTTAGGAACGAAAAACTTTTTAATATTCCAAAATATCGTACTAATAGATATAGAGATACTTTTATAATATCTAGTCTAATAAACTCGTAAAAATTGGTATTTTACAATACAGAACTAATAGTTAAGAGATACTTTTTATAATATTAAATTAGGTATTTTGTAATTGTTTTAACCATTTGTATAAGAATCATGTAATTCAGCTCTATGCATGGCTGCTAGATGATTTTAATAAACAGATTATCTATCTATCTATCTATCTATCTATCTATCTATCTATCTATCTATCTATCTATCTATCTATCTATCTATCTATCTATCTATCTATCTATCTATCTATCTATCTATCTATCTATCTATCTATCTATCTATCTATCTATCCAAGATGGAGGACGGTCATGCTGTTGAGTGCTCTGTAAACGATGACCTTCTAGCTTCTTCTTCAAAGCTTCCCACATCACAAATTCCCCTCTCAATTGAGAAGGGACGTAGTGGGATTAAAATTAAATGGCTCAGCGATCTGCCTGAACTAAAATTGTTCTTAGAATGCCAACTTAAGTTATCAGGCGAGTGTTCGTTTACAAAGAATAACGGCGGCTTTCATGTGTTGAAATGTGATACGGTCACGATTTCATTCTACCAGACTACGAAGACAGTAAACGTACAAGGTGCAATGAAGGATGTAGTGAAGAAAAATATTCTAAGCTATGCTACTTTATCTGAAGATTCTAGTGCCGAAACAACTGCGCTAGCCAACCATGTAAATTATGGCAACTTCGAAGACGAAGTCGAAAGCGAAGCATGTGATGCTGTTGGTAAACAGACCCAAGACAAAGATTTGGAGTCAAATATAGATGCATACGAAGACACTTATCTCAACGACAGTGCTCCGAGCGAATTTGAGAAACCACAGTTCTGTCCTGGTTGTAAAAAAAATTCGATTTACATAAATTCGCTCGCGACTCGGTTAGAAGAACTTGAACAAAAGCTAAAACCGAAATCTGAATATACCGGTGTATTAACATACAACGATCTACAGGCAAAGTTGTTATCCGTTACAGAGGAAAGGGACAGTCTGTTAACAACCCTAAAATTACTTGCGAAGGAAAACGCTTCAAGACCGCATAGTGGCGACTATAAAAACGGAAAAGATGGCCGAAGCGATATCATCAAGGGCAAAGGCAAAGCAAGTAAAGGTAAAAAGGGCAATATCGACATGGGAGAACCACAACATGGAAACATCGAAAATTCAAAGCTTCCCACTCCGAATGTTACAAGTGATGGCAGTAAAGAACACGGTAATGCTAAAAATGAATTTTCACAACAAAATCGTGATCAAAATGGGTGCGACGTTGTTATCATTGGGGATTCTATAACGAAGCACATCCATGGTCATCGCTTATCTCGAAAACACAAAGTTAAGAACATGTCATTTCCTGGTGCAACTGTTGAAGACATGGTGGATTTTGTGAAGCCTATCATCAGGAAAAGGCCGAAGAAAATAATTCTTCATGTAGGTACAAATAACTTAAAGCGAGACAATCCCAAGAAAATAAGTAAGAAAATCATTGATCTGGCAAATGATTTAAAAAAACAACATTCCTCGGTAGAAATTGCGATTTCATCAATTATACATCGAACTGATGATACATTGCTTAATTCTAAAGTTGATAAAGTTAATGAGTCCTTAGAGAAATCATGCGTAGATAATAACTTTGGGTTTATATGCAACAACAATATTAAACATGATTGCCTTAACGTCGGGGGACTCCATTTAATTCTAAAAGGAACAATTAATCTTGCCGCAAACTTTAGAAAACATATTAATTTAGAGTGAAATTTAAATGGTGCAGATAGTAAAAATAGTAATAATCAACCTTCTCAGCCGGCTCAAAGCCAAAAATCATTTGATGATGTAATGTCTCTCAATAAAGGATTTAAGATGGCTTTGCTAAACATTAACAGCCTCAGTAAACATATTGATGAGCTTGTAGTTTTAATGCATAGCAAGCCACTTGATATCCTAGCTATAAATAAATCAAAGCTTGATCAGACCGACACTAATAATTCGGTTGCGTTATCAGGTTATAATTTAGAACGACGAGACAGAGATAAGCATGGCGGAGGGGTTTGTGTATACTTGCATAACTCTATAAACTATAATAGGCGTACTGATTTAGAAGATAGTAATTTAGAAATGATTGTTCTTGAGATTTCTAAACCAAATTCAAAACCATTTCTTATAACTACATGGTATCGGCCTCCTAAAAGTTCTTTAGAGTTATTTGAAAAGTTTGAACTTTTCTTAAAGAAAGTTGACGGAAAGTTCAAAGAAATATATATTCTGGGTGATTTGAATTGCAATTTTCGATCAAACCCTCCAGAGAATCATACTAAACATATCGTAAACATAATGATCAATTATCAATTTACTCAATTAATTACTGATTCGACAAGAGTAAGCAGTAATTCAAATTCTTTAATTGATGTGTTTATAACCAACTCAAGCGAATCGATTATATCTTCAGGGGTTTACCCACTTTCAATTAGTGATCATGATTTAATATATGCAATTAGAAAAATTGGTCTACCCAAGGGAAAACCGCGTTATATTGAATGCCGTAATTTCAAAAACTTTGACGAAAAACAATTGACGTCAAGTCTAAAATCTACAAAGTGGCCTTTGATAAATGAATTTGATGATATTAATAAAGCTTGCGATGCATGGAAATCAGTGTTCCTTGAAGTAATTGATAAACATGCGCCTTGTCGTAGTTTTAGAGTTCGCAATAAGCCTTGCCCGTGGATAAATGCTGAGATAAAACAGAAAATGTTTAATCGAGACAGACTAAAGAAAAAAGCCATGCTGACAAATAATCCTGAAACCTGGCTGGCTTATAGAAGACAACGTAATGTTGTATCTAGTGAGATTAAGAAAGTTAAAAAGCAGTATTTTCAGAGCGAAATTAATACAAATCGCGGCAATTCAAAGGAAACATGGAAAATTTTGAATGACGCGATGGGGAGAAAATCTGAAAATACTGAAATTAATAAAATATCAACTGGTTCAGATCAAGATTTGACTGAATCGCTTGATATAGCAAATTACTTTAATGCACATTTTGTTGAAATTGGCCCAAAATTAGCATCTAATGTTCCCACAATAAGTGGAAGGAAACTAGATGATTTTATGACAAAAGTTGCATCTAAATTCAATTTTAAAAAAATTGATACAAAGATGTAATAAAACTAATATAGAAAATAAATTTGCGTAAGGCCTCAGGTCATGATAAAATATCCAATAAGTTATTGAAACTTGCCGGTCCTTATATTTACCAGTCACTCACAGACCTCTTCAATCTTTCCATTAAGTTGAGGAGCTTTGCAAGTGATTGGAAAATTGCAAAAGTATTTCCTATACATAAATCTGGCGAAAGAGCTGATGCAAATAATTATAGGCCAATTTCAGTCTTATCTACTATAGCTCGTCTATTCGAACGATTAATGTATGATCAATTCTACAGTTATTTAACTGAATATGATCTCATCGATACCAGACAATCAGGTTTTCGTTCACTCCATTCAACGTTGACCGCACTACTTGATATGTCAAACCAGTGGTGTTTCAACATTGATAGGGGAATGGTTAATGGTGTCATATTCTTAGATTTAAAAAAAGCATTTGATACCATTGACCATGAAATTTTATTGATGAAATTAGCATGCTATGGTGTCGATGATCAAAGTTTATTGTGGTTTAGATCATATTTGAATGATAGGCAACAGGTCTGCCATGTAAATGGAGTCTATTCTAACAAGGACTTCATCACATGTGGAGTACCACAGGGCTCCATTCTTGGTCCAGTCTTATTCTTGTTATATATAAATGATTTACCGAAATGCCTGGACCATAGTATTGCCAGACTATTTGCCGACGACACAAATATGACCTTCACAGGTTGTAACATTAAATCAATTCAAGAGCAAATGACAAGTGATCTAAACAACATATTTCAATGGCTTTGTTCTAATAAATTGACGCTAAATGTCCTAAAAACAGATTTTATGCTAATTGGCTCACGACAAAATTATCGGCGCTTGACGATTCAATAGTATTATCGGCTGATAATGTGACATTAAGTAAAGTTAGATCTGTAAAGTGTTTAGGTGTCGATATTGACGAGAACTTAACATGGGAAATACACATCCAGAGCATCCGTTTAAAGGTATCCCGTAATATTGCAGCCCTCCGTAAAGTGAAGAAACTCTTTAGTCGAAAAAATCTTGTGTCTCTGTATAGAGCATTAATTGAACCATATTTTATTTACTGTTCAATTGTTTGGGACAATATAAGTGAGTCATTGGAAAAACAATTGCAAGTTCTTCAAAACAGAGCGGCGCGCATAATTACGGGAGCACCCTTATTAAAATCATCTTCGTTGATTTTGGCGGAATTAAACTGGATGAATATAAAAGAAATGCGAGAAAAACAAAAAGCTATTATGATGTATAAAATAGTACATGGTCTTGCACCAGAATATTTAACGGAAATGTTTACATTTCATAGTAGCTTAAATGATTATAGCCTTCGTCAATCCAAATTAAATTTCGAGCTTCCTGTAAATCGAACAGATTATTATAATTCAAGTTTTGCTTTCACTGGAGCAAAGCTATGGAATTCTTTACCAGACGAACTTAAACATGAACCTTCATTAAAAAGGTTCATAAAAAGATTAGAACATCTGCTATCTGCACCAATATAGTCAGTTATTATTCTATGAATAATTGTAAATAGTCTCTTTTCTTTCAAAAATTCCAAAAAAAAATGTAAAAATGTACGTATATCATAAACTATACACGGCTTTTAGGAAGAACAAATTGTAAATAATTATTATTTATTCCATTTGATAAATCCACCGTGTTTAAATAAAGATTTCAATCAATCAATCAATCTATCTATATCTATATCTATCTATCTATCTATCTATCTATATCTATCTATCTATATCTATCTATCTATATCTACAGGGCTCGAAATAACGGCCGATCAAAGATCGGCAGGAAATTGTTTTTGATCGGCGAAGAAGCAAGGTTGCCGTTCATCTTGATCGGCAAGAAATATATTTGACCATTGTCTGAAAGACATGCTTACCTGTATGCGGCAGAAGGCAAGTAAAAGTAATATAAAACACATTCAAAAACACGCGAAAACTCTTGTTTAGTTGATACGACAGGAGAGGCGCAATACTATTCTCGCTAAAGTAATTTACTATAAAACAAATCTGTATGAAGTATTGTCGTCTCTTCAACAGTCTGCAATACGAACCGCTGACCGCGAACGTTTTTGTTATGATAATGATGCAGGTGAGTAGGAATTTTTATATTTTTTGTGTAGGATTTTTTATTATTAATATTAAATAATAAGTTTTAGTTCTTGATTGATAGTGCTGCTCAGTGCTGTGACAGTGTTTTTTCGCTTTTGTGTTAAAAATGCAACAACTATAGTTAAAACAATAAAACTTGAAAAGTGTTATAATAAACTAAACTACATATTACAGTAAATGTCGTCACACTATTAGCATTGTATATATTGATGGCAGTCATTACATTAGTATTGTATATTAAGATGGCCGTCATTACTGACTTACAATGTTATCTATTAGTATCTGTATCAAGATTGGGTTTATCGTTCAATGATTATGTTAGGTCACCTTAAATACTTTGTAGAAATTTTTTCAGTTTGTGACTAAATAATAGTAAAAGATTGGTTAATGGTTATTTTGCCCGCTTTAGAAGTCGTAGACGTAGGATCTATACTAAGTTATACGCTAGTGTAATATTATAATGCTTATTAGACTTATGTGAGTTTTGGGGGTTTTTTCAGGTACTTTAATTAAGATCAATTGTGATAATTTAAACTAGTTTCTGATTCTGGAAAGACAGAAAAAGTTATGACATAATGTCTTAATGAGATATGAGCAAAAGGAAACAAATTGATATTTCCTCCTATTTTGGTGGGGCAGCCATAAGTTCAAAGGACGTCTGCACGACTGAAAAACCTGCAACCGCTGCCAAGGTTAGTAAGAGAGTTTTGCACGTATCAACCGCAGAAAAATGGAAAACCACGCAACTAGCAGTATATAATGCAGAGGACTGGCTGCTTTTTTTAAAAGACACTGATGCAAACCAAGTAAAAGCATTGAAATACAGTGCATGTACAAGATATTATACACAAATTTCAGGTGTCAAGGGTTTTTCTCCACAGTGGTCATCGGATGAAGGATGCACGCGACTTATGTTGTCAAGCGCAACAGATCATGCCACCAGTGAACCCCATAAACAGGCAATGATTCTGGTTATGAATCAAAAAGGTATGAACGTATCAGAGCGTTCTAAAGCCATGCAGGGTGTCCTTGACTCGCAAAAGCAAGGAAGCTTTTTGTCTGCCCTCGCGACACTTAATGAACAAGACTTAGAAAGAACGAAGAAGAAATTTCAAATCGCATACTACATCGCGAAAGAGGAACTGCCTATTGTGAAGTATAGTACAATGTTGGACCTTGAAGAGAGACTTGGAGTTGATATTGGTACAGCATACCGTAACAACAACTCTGGGGGAGTGTTTATGGATTACATAAGTGAGAGTATTGCGGAGGAATTAAAACAGCAACTAGCTAAAGTTCACTTTTACAGTGTCTTAACAGATGGCTCTACTGATGCGGCTACGTCTGAAAATGAAGCTGTGTTTGTGGTTCATTTCGATCCGGATCCTCCGGGATGTGACAAAGTCAAAGTTGTTGTAAGTTTCCTCAAGCTTAACTTCCTACAAACTGCTGGAGCAACCGGGATAGTAGAAAGTATTAAAGAAAGCTTCAAAGCAGTGTCAATTGATGATTTATTCCATAAATTAGTTGGTTTTGGAGCCGATGGGGCAAATGTGAATAAAGGTAACAAAGAAGGTGTAAAGGCAATTTTAAGAAGAGAAAACCCATGGTTGAATTTTGGTTGGTGCGTTGCACACCGCCTTGAATTGTCACTGAAGGATAGTTTGCAAGGGACCGTGTTCGACGAAATTGATGAGGTGATTTTGCGTATGCACTATCTGTATAAGCAAGTGTTAGGATTACATCTATTTCCCTGCGATACAAAGAGTTTAAAACACAACAACAAAGGTTATATTATAAGACAATGAGTTAACAATAGATCACGAGGACATACCATGTGACTTCACAACATGCATATATTAGCATATGTAAACACATATAATTATATTCTTATCACTCCCACTTAATTATTGGGTTTTTATGTTTGTTGTCCAAATGCAACCTAATGAAATGTCAACGAAACTTCATTGTTAGTCAAAATTATTAAAATGAACAAACGTTCATTAAGCTCCTCAGCTTCTCGAATCTTTCTCTTGGCAAAGCCTTCGTCATGATATCAGCAAGCATATCATGGGTAGAACAATATTCAACTTTGATTTCTCTCGATTCTATTCTTTCGCGTATAAAATAGAAAGTTATGTCTATGTGTTTTGTTCTATTGTGAAACTTCGGGTTTTTGGCAATTTCTATCGCTCCTTGGTTATCTTCTTTGATTAAGGTGGGACCATCAGTATTACAACCAAGACCGGACAACAATCTACGCAGCCAAACTGCTCCCTGACAGGCCTGACTCAATGCAACAAATTCTGCTTCCGTTGTAGATTTTGCAACAGTCGATTGTTTCTTACTGCTCCAACTTATAGTAGCATCAGCAACTTTGAAAATGTATCCGCTGATTGATCGACGTGTGTCCACATCACCAGCCCAGTTGGCATCAGCATAGCCATGTAGATCACATTCATTCTTGTTTGCAACAAACTTCAAACCGTATGTCAAAGTTCCTTTGATATACCGCAGCAAACGCTTAATACCTAACCAGTGGTCTTTGCTTGGATTCGACATATACTGTGAGAGTAATCCCACAGCAGCAGCAATGTCTGGTCTTGTTGAAGTTGAAACGTATGTTAAACAACCAATTGCTTGCTGGTAGGTTTCCTTGTTACACGGTTCTTCATCATCGGCTCGTTTCTGGAAAGTTTTTCCTGTTTCAAGTGGGGTTGATACTGGGTTGCAATCTTGCATACCAAAGCGATTGATGACACCCTCCAAGTATTTCTCTTGACTGATGAATAGGGTTTTCTTAGCTCGATCTCTCTTTATGGACATCCCAAGGACGAAGTGTAACTCTCCTTGATCAACCATTTGGAATTCGTTTCGTAATAACTTTTTCTGCATTGAGCATTTCCAGATCATTGGAGACTGGGATTATGTCATCCACATATACTGCGAGAATCACAAAACTGATACGACCATTATCTTGTTTCACAGATTTCACATACAGACAACTGTCAGCGTTACTTTTGCGATAGCCATTCTTGATTAAGAAATTGTCAAGAGTTTGATTCCAACATCTGGCCGATTGTTTCAGACCATAAATGCTTCGTTTAAGTTTACAGACATGATCAGGGCAATTTGGATCGACAAAACCTTCGGGTTGTTCCATGTATATGTCGTGTTCAAGTGAACCGTTCAAGAATGCAGTGGTTACATCCATTTGGTGGATTTCCAAATCATGGGCATTAGCGAGGGCTAACAATGTTCTGATGCTGGAATAACGAGCTACCGGTGCAAATACTTCTTCGTAATCTACGCCGTATGTTTGGGAATATCCCTGTGCAACCAAGCGGGCTTTATACCGGTCAACTTCTCCATTTGCTTTACGTTTAACTTTAAAGACCCACTTCGATCCGACAATACACGCATCATCAGGAGGAGGGACCAAATCCCATGTCTCGCACTTCACCAAAGAATTGTACTCCGCTTCTAAGGCTTGTTTCCATTTCGCAGACTTCGTACCATTCAGGGCATCAGTTACATACTTTGGTTCATCACGATCAGCTTTCAATGATGTGGCAACATTGCATTCATCATGTAAAAGTCTTTCAGGAGGTTTAGTTTGTCTTTTCGGGCCGATACTTGCAACTTGCCTCATAAAATTTTCTTCATATGTAGTTCCAGGTTGGGTAACTCCCACTGGTGGTGTATGCTCTTGATTCTCTATTTCAACTGGAATTGCAGGCTCAAGAGGTTCATTTCTGACATCGTTGTGCATTTCATCCTCATCCTCACGATCAATATGGTCATCAACATCTTCAAACTGATGATAAGATACTGGTAATTGAAAGTCACGAAATTTATCTTCGTGGAACAACACATCTTTACTTCTGACAAATCGCTTCGATTCTATGACATAGACCTTGTAGCCTTTCGTTTGGAGTGGATATCCAACGAAAATTCCTTTTTGAGATTTGGGGTCTAGTTTTCGTCTTAAACTGTCCGGGATAAGCACAAAACAGATTGATCCAAATACCTTTAAGTTAGATACATTAGGTTTTGTACCATACCAGCATTCATATGGTGTCTTGTCAGGTAGTGAGCTTATTGGACTTCTGTTGTGAAGGTAAGTAGCTGTGTTGACTGCTTCAGCCCAGAAACGTTGAGGTAAACCAGCATGGAACATCATTGATTTAGCAGATTCGATCAATGTCCGATTTAGTCTCTCTGAGACACCGTTTTGCTCGGGAGTATACGGGTTGGTATATTGGTGAACAATACCTTTACTTCTACAAAATTGGGTAAACTCTTTACTTGTGTACTCCCCGCCATTATCACTTCTTAGGGTTTGGATCTACCTTCTGGCTTCTGTGCGTCTCTATATAGTGCCTATATTTTCCAAACATTGATTTAACATGAAGTATTAGTAATTGGCTAACACTGAACGCAGGCTCGCGTTGCGCGTCAACTCAAGTATTGCCAAAGCAACACGATTATTTTTAATTTAATCTTTATATTTCTTGGTATGAAATGCACATGTAGAATGTAATTATTTCTAGTTTTTAGATTGTCACATTCATTATTCCACTTGCATTTTCACAGAAAAGGAAAAACATCGAAGTCGCTCCCATTTTGAGTTTTTGTAGAACCTTCGGAACACTTGTCACCACGTTCGCAAGCCAAATTTCAGTAAGGGTGACGCATGCGCAGACGTTTTTCCTGTTTTTGACACCACGTTCGCAAGGCAAGTTTCAGGAAGGTTGACGCATGCACATGCAGACATTTTTTAGCGGTGTTCACTCGCCCCCATTTTATTTTGTAAGACTCAAGTAATACGCATGTGTATTTGCATAACATTGTAAGCTGTTTAGTTTGCTTGTGCTTTGCCAGTGAACTCTGCTGTGCGCACACTTGGAGGAAATCGTCCCTCCTGCGAAAAAAATTCAACATGTTAAATACTCGGCGCCGATTGCACGCGTGAAGAAAACACTAGGGGATTTGCTTACGACACTAGGGGACACTAGGGGATTTGCTTACGACACTAGGGGACACTAGGGGATTTGCTTACGCAAATAGTCACGAGTGAAATTTTGCTAAGGACATAGCTCTTCGGCTTTAAGCCGAAGCAAAAAATTTTATTAACTAGGTACTAAACTTTCGAAATATTTAATATTGCTGTAATTAATGAGATAAAAAACACTCGCTATTATTATGCATTTTGTTGTTTTTTTTCAATTTGTATTTTGCTTCTTTGAAAAGATATTTCGTTATCTTGATATGGCATTGTAATAAACCACAATAGGCTCTTTGAAGTTAACTAAAAATACATAGTTGAGGACAATAGGTGCCTGGAAAGCATGGAGCGAGCTGCGGGATTTGTAAACAAAGGATCGGAGTAAAACAAAGAACAGCATTTTCTTGCCCTCCAGATATTGTTATGCAGTACCTTGACCTTATGTACAGGGTGAGTAAAAAAAAACTGACACCTTTGTTATAATTTGAATATCAAAGGTATCAGTTTTTTTTACTCACCCAGCATAGGTAAATATAATTGTTATATAGCTAGACAATGCTTATACTAAACGTGATCACTTGGCTAATTTGTGGTCACGTAGTTTCAATTCATTTCCGATTATTTTCATAGTTTGGGCTCACTTGCTCGCTCGCATGTTACGACAGCAACATTTGGTGACCTAGCTTGTAAGAAAAAAGTATTCAGGTCTCGATTTTGGCATCAATATATTTATGGCCCTTAGTTATGGCAGTTACTAAATTAGTTAGGTATAACATTGTAGTAACATAATCATATCATATTCATATAAACACACAGTTAGAATCACACAGTTACGTGACTTAGTTTTGGGCAGCAGACGTTATTGAAATTAAACTATCAAGTGAATGAAAACTATATTCTTTCATATATAGTAATGAATATGCTGTTCAGTTGTTTATTTGAATTAGCTATGGTTAGTTCCTGGTTTTCATTGTTTCTTTTTGCATTGGAATTTCTCTGTAAAGTTGACAACAAGTTCGGCAATTTCGTTCAAAAGTTGGCTAAAAATGTCATATTTGATTTTATTATATGGACAATGGTGTTTTACTGGAAACTAAAACACTCGTATAGAACTCATACGTCACTATATCCGGGGCCAGGTGCGCGTATTTTCCGTATTTCACCCCTGCTAGTGACATACGAAGTTCGAAAATTTCCCGCCATTTTCATTGTTGTTGTTTTGAAAATACAAATGGTCTTTGGTTCGTATTTAAAACGAAATTAACGTTGGAAATAAAACGAACATTTAAAAGATATCTTGAGATAAGTAAAATTTATTCTAGTTTTATGTTTGCACTATAATTTTAAAAAATATCGCTTTTATACTGATCACTGGTCTTTCCCGTGCTTATTTACATATCGTCTTTGTGTGTATTTTTGTCACTCGGAGTAAGTCCATATAATAAACAGAACATTAAATGGTTGCGAGAAGATATTCTGGCGTGTCAAAGACAATATCTCACTCGTTCACTGCGCTCACTCGTGAGATATTGTTTTTGCCACTCGAACATAAAATCCATATCTTTTCGCAACCGTCTAATATCCTATATAAATTGAAAAAAACAGGGATAATATGACACTGTGCGAAATTGTCAAATCCTTGTCAATTTTTCCGAATAGCACGCTCGTTCCAGTTCTCTTTATACCGCATCGCACGTCGATCAGCACGCTATGAGCGCGTTTCAACCGCCCACCGGCTATATAAGCGCCCTGGTTCGCTTGGACTTACAAGCAGTATGACAAGCAAACAATACTTCATGTATGCGTATTATATTGTAAAGTAGGTCGACCGTAAGATATTTCTTACCCAAGAGAAGTATAATGCATGGAGAGAAATATATTAAACTAGTTTAAATTTGTTACCTATTGACACTGATGTATTTTTTACATTGAGGCCGAGAATTAAAAAAACCCCCAAAATACTGATGTTTGAGGCGAGCTAGCGAAGCAACACGCTGATGGCGTTTAGTGAGATTAAATTCTTATAATAAGGTACTAGAATTTCAGTATTACTTATTGCAAAACACTACAAACACTGTCATTATTTACATGCGAAAGAGGCCGATGGACGGTGGAATAAAGATTTTCTTTGTTTGAAATATACAACTTGTGGGCGAGTAGACGAGGAGCAATAATTCCCTGCAGTTTTGATATAAACTATAGCTAGGCATCACTCCAGGTTTCGAAAGGGAGGAAAAAGGACTACAAGGACAAATAAGGAAACCTAGTTTGTCTCAACTACCTTAAAAAGAAAAACGTGAAAACGTCAAATATTTGTTGTATAGTAATATTTAATTTTCTGGTAGTTTTGACACAAACCACGTGTACAGCAGCTTATAAACATTTGAATATACGTCTTGTGAGTTGTGGTAGTTTGAAACTACAGTATGCATGAATACATATTCTTCCGTATGTGCGGACTATATAAGTCCATCTTTAAGTGTTCGTTCATAATAGGAAGCCAAACCGGAAATATTATTTTTAATAGGTTTTATAGGTTCTCACACGTCAGAGAAGCCGCTTCACCTCCTCTGAGATCGTGGATAACGACAGAACACCACTCTTTCAATATTCTCAAATTTGAGTCTCTGTGATCGACCATGCCAGTCCCCGCCAATTATAAAATTTTGTCAAGTACTTCGACACACCGCCGCATGCAGACTGCAGTTCATTATAATATGGTGTACAACATCTTTATAACTTCTCAGCTATGTTTCTCCGGATAGTTGACTGTCTATAATTTAAATAAAGGTATTGCTAGTATATGCTTTCAGTTTCTAACAGAAATCATTATATATATTATAATCAATCTTCTGATTTAGCACTCATTTATTACTTCAATTTCTTTTTATTTATATTTCAATGGCATGCACTTATAAGTTAGCTACAGTTTGCAAAATAAGAGATTGCAATGACGGAGCTCGGAGAAGGGAGAATTGGAATATCTGTTCATAAAAATTATATCAGTATATATATGTACAGTATAGACAAACATGCGGAATGTAGATGATTGTTAAAAAATAAAGATTAAAAAGAGTGTGTGGAGAGAAAATACGTCTTGATCGACGTTTCGAGGTACAGCGTTGGAATACTCGTGTCCGTGGCCAACCATATCGGCTTGTTTTTAAAGCTATAGTGAGTGTTAAAGCATACTTTTCCACTGAGGTTTCAGGACGTAAACTTAATGAAATACCACATTAATTTAAGATCACACGAAAACCAAATGATGAATTGAAGATGAACTGATTTGCGTCCTCTCGTGCAATATACATTTCAATTTATATCATCATTTCAAACTTTAATTTACTCTTATATAGCCTGCATTTTATACTTCACGACGGCCATGGTCATTGGAACGTCGAAAACGTTCCTTGTCCTTGAAGACCTATGAAAGATTGATCAATATTGACCATTTATAAGCCTTTTCTTGGAAATCCAGTTTCGTCATTACATATACAGTGTTTTGGTTAATAAATTATGACAGTAAGATGAAACTATATAAATAGCAATTGCATGTTGCATATAAACTGGTCATTCATAAGGGTGTCATGGATACTGTTTATTTTACAGTTTATCAGTTAATTGTCTAGGTTAGTTCATTGTTTCTTTTCAGTATCCTTTTTTCATTTTACTTACACTTAACAAGCTCCTTGTAGGAACTTATACTTCCTCGAAGTTTCTTTCATCTCCCACAAAGTCCGATTTCTAATAATTAAAACTGTTTTAAATCACGTCGACCGCACATGAATTATCGATGCTCAAAACACAGGTTTTCAGTGTGGTTATATGCTAGTCAATCAGTTGCGTCTTATATAGATTTTACATATAGTCTCGTGATGACAGGTTTTGATGCAGGGATTTTTTTGAGAAAACAGTATATAATCTTCAACATTCAAATGTTGATATCCAAGGGCGCTTTCCATTAACACGGCCAGAACGGTCAAAGTGTTGAATGGAATACAAAACATTTGGGCTTCGAACCTATCTGACCGGAAAATTTAGATAAAATTAGAATATATGAGGTCCATTTTCGCTAGATATTTGAGAAACATAGACCAGATCTTTCCATTGATACAGAGAGAAGAATTTGGGTCTGACCGGTCAGGCTATTAAATGGAAAGCACCCCATGAGTGTAGGAATATATGGACTACCATAGAGTATCGGATACTGTTCTATATTAATTAAACTGCTGTCAAGTAGTCGAAAACCGTGCAAAAGGGGTTGGAAACTATCAATGTGTATTATATTTTCCTTCGTGTGGATAATTATTTCAACAGCGCTGGGGTGCATGCATGTTGTTCAATTTTAGCATATAACTGTAAGAGAAGCAAATCGGAAATATTAAATTTCGTTTACCATTTTAGGTTCTGGAAAGTTAGAGAAGCCGCCTTGCCTCCTCTGAGGTCCTGAGCAATCCTTGAATACCACTCTTCAACCAAATATGTCACTGTGGTCGTCTAGTGATCTTAGCCAATATATATAACTATAAATTTTGTCAAGGACTTCAACACATCTGCACTTAATTACGTGCATCGGAGTGCATCCTCTTTAACTCCCACATTCCACTGTGTTGCCAATTCTTTATAATAGAATGTTTATAATTAAGTCCAGCTACAGACGAACACAAAATGATTTTGACTGACAAAGAGTAACAAAACGTTTAACGAAATGAAATGTGTTTCAAATCCATTCTTTCACTGTTATTTATACGAATGTAACATGCAGAAATTATCACCAATTTTGCTTATAGACGTACGAAAGGGGGGATTTCCAGTTCTTCCACAATATATGACTATAATTTTATACTGTAGTTTTCCCCCAATCCTGAGGCTAAGAATTACAAATATTTTTTGTCGAACATCATTGATCGGGTGCATAATAAAAAAGTGTTTGTACTCAATTGTTGTAATATTTGGGCGCTGGCCCGCATTTTTGTTATTGGGGTACTTGTGCACCCACACAGCCTCCCATTTCTTACGTCACTATAGGGCAAGAAGAATGCTTCTTTACATGGAGAGAACTACAGTCTGTCATTGAACTTGAACAGCTCGATTGACTCATATACCTAGTTATGGGCCTGATTGTAAGCAACAATTGGAAACATCGCCTAGTCAGTGGAAACAATTTTTCGCTCCGTGATTTCAGTTAAACGAGCTGTGCGTCGTAGTCATTGATCGAATTTCTTGATTGCAGTAGGCACATAAAGCTCTTTGGTAACAAAATGCATATGCATATCGTGTTACATGTGAACATACTTCCTAATATAACTCGGCTAGAAATTCGTTTTTGCACTTTGCATCTTAAAAATATAGTTTAGGGACCGGAGAAATATTGCAACTAATGTTAGCTATTTTGATTCAAAATAGCTAACATTAGTTGCAATATTTCTCCGGTCCCATTTTTGATCGAGATTCATCGCATTTTGGAGTCTGATTTGGGGGGTTTGGAATTTTTGCTAATATAGAATATCACCCGTGAATGACCTTGCAGAACCTAAATTCCAAATAAAAGTGCCAACCGGGTACCAGTGGTGCCAACACGTAATCGTAACATATAGATATCTCTATGTTTGGAAAGTAAATGAAACTTCATCCCTTTACGCGTGTTTTGACTGATAATTCGTTCATAAACTCGCGAAATAAGTACGTGAATATTTCTTCATATTATTTCTGAGCTGATTGATCCATTTGAGCAAATTTCCAACTCAATACTCAATAGTTTGAGTCTATCTAGAGTTTTGCCTGAATATTTAATTTGCTTCGCAAAGCACTGCATGTAAACAAACGCATAATTTTTAGACCGACTGCACTTAGTTTGAGACCGCCTGGATCATTTCTCTGGGGGGGTGACCCCCCCCCCCACACACACACACACACACATTTACGCCCCTGCATACGAGTCTTCTCATTTCATTTGAATATCCTGAGTCTGCAATCACGGCTTCAATTTTTGAATTACAGAATAATTAGATGCACTATCTAGTGTATATAAGATATCTATGAGTTGAACCCTAAACCAGTTAGCTCAGTTTACCCAACCCTAAATCACTATGATGCCAATTAACGCCATGCACAGGTAGAGCAGATGGCACTCGATGCACATGTGCGCTGGAAATTCTGATCAGCCAGGTCTGCAATCAAATAACTCTGTCAATAAACTTAAAAGAGATGCATGATATTTTCTCAGCAACTCAGGCTATCAACAATCTATTCTTGAAACGATATATATTCTTGATACTCGAGACAACTTTATAGTAATGAGATGCAATATATGAAACAAACCGTGAAAAACACTGACGTGCCGCGTAATAAAAGTAACTTAAGTAATGATGTCAAGAATATTTTATTACTAAATTATTACTTCTTATAATTATAGATTTTTAGGAAACAAAACAAAAACATTAGTATAATAAGGCTAATACTTTGGAATCACTTACTGAAATGTTTGCTCTGTTGTCCAAAACGACAAACTTGCTAGTTCACTATACAGCATAACGGAAAATAGAGTCAATGCCGGAAGCGAAACGGGAACCGGCGTGTTTGAATATTCCGTAATCACAACGTGTTCAGTCGTTAGCAACGCCAAAACACACGTATATATTTATCAGGGTGTGTTCAGTTGAGGGTAAGCAACGGATATCACGCATTGAGTACTACTGTATCAGTAGTCTTTGTATGCCGATATTATGAGTGTTATTTCCTGGCAGCACTTTGTGTGCGTTTACAAGATTGAAAAACCATTTCTAGCCGACAACTCGAAAAAGCATGCAGTTAGTAAGAAATAAGACAAATTCCGAAAAAATCATCTTGAAAAAATGCGACCTAAAAATCTAATATATCAATCCTCAGGATTTTCTCGGTATTTGTTTTCATTTTTACAAAGCGCTTCAATCTTCAGATCGTCCAAAGAAGGGCAAGAGTTAAGATAAGACAAATTAAATTGGGTGATATTTGGTTTTTATTTCAATAACATCGTCGTTCTCATGAAGACGGAGAGTTTATGCCGTCCATAATTTTTTATTCAGCATGTAGCGAAATTGGAATGTTTTTACATTAACGACATTTCGATGGATGGATTTCTGTGAAATACAGTGTTCCACAGTACAATTTTATTATAACTGTCTGGCTATTTAATTGACATGCATTATATGCAAATTTCTGGTTATCTCAGTCCCGTAATTCAAAGCGATATATGCTAACGAAAATAAGGTATTATTACTGCACTTGTTAAAATGGACTTGGATTAATGAGAACATGATTACCTATTAGCATATCATTTTGAAATATGTGGATGAAGATTACCCGAAGTGAACTATACACATGCATGTTACTTACTGAGACAGTGAGCCAATTAAAATAAAACCCTAATATGAAATATAGCACTTGAAAGAAGTCCCATCCACCAAATTGTTCTAGGAAATATCTTCAAGTTTTAGCACATAAATAAAAAATTACGGTTGACAACCACTCTCATTTTAATTCAAAATAAACACTATCCGATGATATTCAATTGCCGATAGTTTTATGCTTTTAACAAAAAATGCCATCGGCAGTTTTTTCTGGACACTTTTTGTAAGCTTAGTTGGCCGCGGTCGTCTAATACAAATTATTAAATAATGGACGCAAATTGCTTTTTGTCAGCCCCATTATAGATGATATATATTATGAGTATAGAAAAATGTCATGTTCAAATTTAATTAAGGCAATTATATGTCTTATATTTGGAAAAAGGAATTTGTAATCCTCTGCATACCAGCACATCTATTGCGTTTTCTTAAGTGAAAAAGGCATTTTGAGAACGAGACAGTTGAATTTCTTCGTCACTTTTAGAGGCTAAAACGGCAAAACGGCCGTAATTATTTCACTCTCTTTGAACTATTTATAAATATAACGTTTTAATGGCCGGGTGCATGGGTTAACAAATTCACAAGCTGATAGTTCATAACCGCCGTCTATATTTGACATACTTGATACTTCTCCCTAGTAACAATTTCTTGACGCTAGAGCTATATATGGCTTAGCTTTTCCGTTGTTCCTCGTGCAATGATACAGCGGGTAATTATTGACAAAGCTATAAATCAGTAAATGCCTTTTTCGCCACACGCAAACTTATATCCGCTAGTCCGAAGGAGGATGTCAAGTACCCTATTAAGTACTTTATGATCCTCATGCATATAGTCTGCTGCCGATCTTGAAGAGAAAATGAACTTATGTACATATGATGTTTGTCCCTGCATATTGCCGATATATGCAAATTCTGGTATTTGACAGTTTCATAATCGCGGTTAAAAATATCTTGTAATTAGTTTTTGTTCAAGGTTTAGTCGATCGATCAAGTCATTTCAAAATTGCTAGATAGATTGATGCCCACCTACCCTAGTAAATTACTATAGGCGTAGGATATTGTGGACGAATAATCTTTTCAATTTTGAATTCTTCAGTCGCTATCTTACTGTGTTTTGTGTTAGTCCGGGTATTCGCTGCAATAAAACGACAGTTTCAATGAGTTATTTGCATATCAAGGAAATAATGAATTTGAATTAATCGCCCACGCCAAAATTTTAGATACTTTCTTTGTACATATATTATTACGTATCCTACCAGTCACCTTGAAAAACCGAAGCTATAACACACGTCCTGTCATTCAAGCGAACGTACTAAAGTGGAGCGAACACTTCTAACAGTATTCAGTTGGAATAGAAGTATCTCAATAGCTGATTGCTATCACGGGCCGGGTCAACAGCTTGTTCATTAGTAACCTAGTCATTCGAATCATCACACAGTGAAGACAAGAGGCTTTTCATAAACTGCAAACCCGCTGTGTATATAGTTATTTATCCTGTCAGTAGCTCGACAACAGAATTTGTGGAGGAAACCGCTACTTCATTCCAACTACACGAAATCGTATCTTAAATATGGAAGAAGATTTTCTGCTGATTGGAAACGAATTATGTGGTATTAGCGAATCCAATGATTCCACTGACGGTAGCCTGGATGGGAGCGACGGAGATCTTGATGTATTTGCAGCATTTAAAGGAACTGAATTGGACGATATATTCAATGCATGCCCTGGATTTGGTATTCGTTCAGACACATTTGAACAAAATCAATGCATGTACAGCAGAGAAGATTACGTTCCTCACTGTAAACCCAAGACTCGTTCCAACAACAAAGTCTCTGCTAAGAATGAACCGGGTTATTTAACAGAACGCATTCATTGGAATTATCGACAAAAAAGAGTGAACTATGATCCTAGACCGATTTCTAAGCGATCGCGAAAACGTTCAATTCCAGAAGAAATGAAAGACGACGCTTATTGGAAGAAACGTTGTCAAAATACGGAGCGAGCAAGAAAGAGCCGTGAGGCAAGGCGTGTAAAAGAAATTGAAGTGCTTCAAAAAGTAAAAACATTAGAAGAAGATAAATTAGAACTTCAACAGCAAGTAGATAGTCTTAAAGAACAAGTAAAACTTCTGAACGAACGATTAATGCAACGTGAACACACAAATTTTATTTAATTAAATATAAGTCCGCCAGGCAATAATATTTTTGTATACCTTGTATATTGTACATTTTCGCATATATTTTGCATATATAATAATTATGTCATCAATAGCTGGATCGACAATGACACAGCAATTCTGTCATTTCCGTCGGATAAAAGTACTAAGAGCTTTTAAATAAATTTTCAAATTTATTTGGGTTTTATCTATAGATTCAGTCAATATTCAGGCGATATATGTCTGGCAGTGCTGAATATACGCTTTTATAAGAAACGGCATGATATAATAACGAAATATCTATATATGCACAGCGGTTCAATGTGCATGGTTATGAGCCTCGTTCATTTCTATATTTCTATATAACACACTGAAACAAGGCCTGTAAACTCAGAGCCGAACATAACGAGAAAAAATGCACTATCACTGGCATCGGCTCGAGATTGCTACGAATTCAAAATGTAGTCCTCGAACCAAGGTATTTCATGGTTAGTAATCCGATCAGAAGCTATCAGAATTTATTACATATGAACCACGCGCTGTGATGCAGATATTCTCGTGCATCCTACAGGCTGAGTTGTCTCAACATTGATTTTGCACTGACCATCTCGCACTTGTTCATGCGCGAGACATATGGCCGGTTTAGAGCCAAATGGCAGGTTCAGAAACAAATCAGTGTTCTGATTCATTTTTTATTTGAATCCTGCTTCCTGCAGCAGAGTTAATAAATACATTATAAAAATTAAACATAATACACATAATACAAAGCATGCGGATGAACCCAGTGGATGCATACGAATCGGTCTGTTTGAAATGTAAAAGACTGTAGTAAACAATGTGCATAAGTTATTCTGCAATTTGGTGCCATCTCTACTAGCAGGATATTAGCATAGTATATATATGTAAAGTATTTAGGTATGTGCACACATGCTTGTGTATAGTATTTACACATGGTCATAGGCACAATTCGTGAATATGCATGAGGGAATGAATAGAGTAGAGGACACCTCTCCCATATACCCTAGTCATCTCGAAGTATGAAATGAGGCATTCTACCCTGATTCTAGCCAGGTAATTAACTCAAGACCAGATTGGGGCGGAGAGGTGGGGGGGGGGGGGCGGGCTGTAGAATTGTGGAACAAAAACTGTTCGTCTGCATGATGTCTAACTGAAGGTTTGCTAAGGAAATCTTTCAGCCTTTTTTAATTTTCTCTCCGATATTTAACCAATATCATATGTTTTATAAGAGAAAATTGCTTTGTCATTCAAATATTTAGCTCGGTTATAGAAGGTCGAGAAGGTCTCTATAAAACTCAACAAAGATTAAGCAAAGCATCTCGTGTTTCGAATTGTATTTGGCTGCCTATTCAAATTTGGTTCATCCATTCCGTTTCCTGATTTCCAACTTTTATACATCAGTAAAAAAACGTTATCTGAAACGCGAACAACATTTGAACGATTAACTTTTTAATTGGCATTGCCAAGCAAAATCAAATGAGGTTCATACACCCAAGAGTCTACTACTCTACTCTTATAGAAGTAAAGAGAACTTATTCAACCATATATATCCATCCAGAATGTGATGTAGAAAGAAACACGTATACGGCTGAATCAAACAGTATAGGTTTTAGTAATTCTCTGAACTATACTGATCATGAAACCGGTCATCTTCTCATGACGAAGGCAATATAGTGGCAGCAAGTATGCACTGATGTGATCCGGACGGTACTTCCACGATGGCCAATGAAATACGGCCATGTCATGGCATGAGTCAGCATGTGCGACCTGCTCGGAATGCATGAAATTGTCATAAGCAACTCATAGTAACATATTTGTAGTACTATCATGCATAGCAATATAATTATGTCGAAAATGCTTGGAACTCACACTAAATCCTTGAGTAAACAATTTAGCAAGGTAATTATGTAGTATTTGAATATTAGTATTATATTGAGTTTGTATAACTCTGAAAGTGCAGAGATAATTTCTTGCGTGCAGTACGTCCTTTTTTGCATTAATGAAGTTCATGGCAACTTCGTTGTGTAAGTAATCTTTATACTTGAATGTTATATTTAACCATCAATCACATTTTCCGAAAATCATAACTTCCAAAGTACAGAAACATGTTATATGAAAAGGATAAAGACATTAAACTATATTTCAAATCTGATGTGCACCGTTAAAACAATCCCTAAGATACTGTGCGAATCCATGTATCCAGGTACCACATGACGACCAATGGCAATGCACAAACATCGACCTTAAATTCATGAAATGAACAAGCATTCTTGACAAGAATCTATGACATCTGATTCACCTTTGCCGGTCATGGAACATAATCATGTTAATTATCCTAATATGGTAGCATTTTTGTATCTGCGCAGCAGATATACTATGCTATCGAGTTTGCTTTATCTGTTAGCTGTTAGCTGTTAGCTGTTAGCTGTTAGCTGTTAGCTGTTAGCTGTTAGCTGTTAGCTGTTAGCTTGTAGCCAATCAGTGTCAAGTATTTTAGCTTGTGACCGTCCCTAGCCAATCAGCGCACTATGCGGAAATGACTATTCAGTGTAGAACATATGGATCAGTGAGAAAACCGTAGAATCGCAGCAGCCGCCAGCCTGTTCGCAGGCTAAATTAACATGGCGGTACGTTTCGAGGTTTCGATTCGAGCTAATTTCGAGGAGTACTCAGGGCATTTTTTAAGAATTCGTCAGTGGGGGGGGCATCTACAAAAAGCGACCATACTATACCAAGTGTGGAGAAATGATAGATGGTTGTTGGTAACTAAAAATTTAGTGTGGTATCGAATTTAATTGTAGGGGGGTCTGGGGGTATTGTCCCCCAGAAAATTTTTGTATTTTTCTACCCCTATGACTGCAATTCCTGCATTTTCTGAAACAGATTTTTGGATATACAGCATTACATTATGCTGTAGGTAGACTGAACCTTCAGTGAAATACTTGCATGATACAGTATGTTTATGTAGATACCGCAACTTGGTCACTCAGGGAGCCAGCTTGTTAAACTTAGGAGGCCTGACTCTCACGAAGTGCCACCATGGTTGGCACAGAGCGGGGAAATTTTGGAAATTTTGTGTCTCTAAATCGTCGGAAATGGCATTTTCAAAGTCTTCTCTACCTCTTTTGTTAGGCCCTTTCATTAATTCTTTCATTATGATTTGTGAGTCCATGCTATCTGTGAGTCAGGATGGATTATTACGAGAAATGTTGTCAGTATCAAAATGTCGATTACAGATATTTGATTATATATACACATACGATTTCAAATACTTCTAGTTTCGAAATCAATTGGTTTTTTTTTGGTGGTGGGCCTAAATTATCCCCCCTTATAAAACACTGGGTTGGGGGCCCGTTTCCCCCCTGCGGTCACTAACTTGTTTAGCCGAGCCTTCCCACAACTCAAATCTATAGGGTCTGGGAAATGCAATCCACTGGAAATGTTTAAAATCTAATAAGGTATTTACAACACAATGTTTAGCATTAAATAAAGTTAAAAGACAGGACATAAGATTCACAAAGCAAATTTCAGTTACTAGAATATCAAACCTCCCTTCTAAATTTCATGTTTTGCTTATATTTTAGAGAAAAGGGACTTTGACTGGGGGGGGGCAAAATGGTTGAGTGGGGGGGCACCATGGGGGCTGAGGGGGCTTTGGCACCCCCACTTATATAGTTAAAAAATGCCCTGGGAGTACTTTATATATTTTTACTCTTGTCGACTTGAACTGTGTTTGAAGTGTTTTTGTTTGAAGGTAAGAATTAAAGAATCATAATCAACCATTTTCAATGTACTAATGTGTCAACAATATTCAATGTAGGCTACTAGTGTTTAAACATGAATGCAATTTCTACGATGTATAAAATATTTAAAGAGCTATATTTCCAGCAAACGTTTTTTAATATGTATGGTATTGCTACTATTATACGACCAAAAAGTTTGAATGTGTATGATTGACCTTTTTGCTGCAGTAATTTATGTTCCTTGAATAGTTTATGTATATTACTCAAGCCTCAACAGTTGATGTTAGCAAACCCAATTATCCAAATGTAATCCATGCATTATAAATATAAACAATTGACAGAAAATTTGCTTCATGTGATTTTATATACAATAAAGTTTTGAAAAACTGTCAAAATTCTATGAGTATGGATCATTGACATATATATGATTTCAATGTAAATGTTAACTTCTATATATATTGTTTATTGTTTAAATTTGGATGCTATATATATGTCAATGGTATGGATTGTGACAACACCTGCTATCCTGACTCTATGGCATCTAAAATGTTTTGCATATCTCGCTTATATGGCGATGATAAAGAAGATTGTCAAGTTATCAGTGTGACATCCCAGTTTATGTATCAACATTATGATGTCACAACTCAGTTGACCTATTAAGGAAACCTTTGTTACTGTTATGGTAATAATCCGAAATACTACTGCAAGTGGAATTTATAGCAGCTATTTCATTTAATATGAAAACTAGACCTGAAAACTTTGTTCTACTGTATATAATATATGCTAGTGATATTAATTTTAAAAGTATTGTATTTTGTGCAAGTGTAGTATTGTTTGAATGGAATTTGTATTTCGTGACTGCATGATTATTCGTTATGATCATAATGACATTGTAAAATTAGTATGTTAAATTCGCTTTCCCCTGTTCACATCCCTAGTAGATGTGTATTATGCTTGATCTTAATATCTAATTTGCTATTATATAATAAGTGATGAAATATATATTTCAATTGTTCATTGGTGTCACAGATGTACATCCGTCTAAACTACAACAGCTACAAAATACAGCAGCACGTCTTATCTGTTCTATCCCTAAACATGATCACATCACTCCGACTCTCATCAAATTACACTGGCGTCCTGTTCGATTAAGGATCAAGTTCAAAATTGCCATGCTTGCTTTTAAATGTATCCATCAGTATGCACCTCTCTATCTTGTCAATCTTTTAAAAGTAAGAAATACATCGTGTCTAAGATCTAACGAAGGCACATTGCTTGAAGACTATAGTACAAAAAGAAAGAAAACACTCGGCGACAGAGCATTCGAAATGTGTATAAGAAATCTGCATAACTTTAGTATTTTCAAGAAATTAGTTAAGACTTATTATTTTCAAGAAGCCTTTAATGTAAATACTTCATGTAACATAAAATCTATATAATCTTGTTTATATTTTTTAGAATAATTTTAGTGTAATTATGTTGTGATGCGCATTTGATCATATACTATAACATGTATAACATCCTTTCAAGAAAATACTAAATGTGACTCCAGTTTTGCGCAGATACATGTACGCGTAGCGTACCTATTTTTACTCGTTGCAGGCCAATAGTCGTGTGCGCGCCGCGCGTGGTTTAAACCATTGAACTAAAAATAACTGGAACGATACCTCCAACTGGAAATGTGAAGCCATGCCCAGGCATGCCCACTGTTGTTATGCCCAGTCTTTTCACGTAACGGAAAAACGCGGGGTTTTTTTAATTTTCAAAACTGGGTAAAAAAATGCACTAAAACATCGTTTAAAACGACGTAAAATGCACATACCAGTACATTTTTACAATAAAAACATCCTTCAAAACTCTAGAGTAAAATATTTTTAATTTATTTGTGTACAATTCGTAATTAAATTTTCTTTATTGAGAAAAAACGTTGAGCGAGGAGTGGAGCTTGCCGTGGTCTAATCATAAGTATTTGTGTGAATTTCCCTACTTTGCTCATTCGTTTTCCAATTTATTCGTCTGAAAGTTAGGGAAAAAGGTATTCTAACAAGATCAAATTACCAACCACAGTTTAATTATGTTTTGTAGTAGAGTATTTATTACGTTTTAAAAGTACAAAATAACAAATATAAACATTAAAGACATTAAAAAAGTTTTTTTCGCGGACAAGTATTTCATGTTGCGATTATTCACATTCGGCAAGAAATACACAGAACAAGTCGTCAACGAAGGCAAACAAAGTGATAGGTACATACTAAATAAACTTATCTTGTTTAACAATCTATGAAGTTGTTATAAATATATGTTTAATACGTTAAAATAAAGAATTACTTATCGTTCTCAACTTTCATCTACATATATAAAACGTTACAGTCATTCAAATACGCACTTGTTGTCTCCAATCAGCTACTCCCTTCCTTGCAATTTTATTCGGTAGGGTTCAAGATATGTTTTAAATGCACTTTTGATACAAAAATATAGCTTAAAACCCTAAATAAACGACAATTTCCGATCCATTCGCCCGAGAAAAAACATTTAAGTCACTGCCGAAATGGTCTCGCGAGAATATCTCGCAACACAAACGCGCGTGTCTGGAGGTAAAACACGCGCGGCTGGAGGTAAAATTTGGCTTCATCCAATCATAAGCCAATTCTATAGGAGGTAGCGTTCCAGTTCTTTTTAGTTCACTGGTTTAAACTGGGCGGTTCATTTTTGTTGTCAGTGTCACAGAAAGACATTTTCACAGAACACCAGTAGAAAGCACAATTTTAATTCTTTTATATGTACAACTAGGGATGTTTATGAATTGTAAGCTAGCTGCAGGTTCTTGTGTTTCATTGGAGATAATAGTCAGATCAGGATAAGTTTAACCCTTCTGTTGACGTTTCAAAACACGAGGTGGAAGTAAAGAATAAGCGCCTCAAACAGGTAATTATTACAAAACCATCAAGAAAACCTTTGACTAAGTGCAAGTTTTACTTCGATCCAGTTTGACACCCTTG
This sequence comes from Paramuricea clavata, assembly GCA_902702795.2. Classification (NCBI taxonomy): domain Eukaryota; kingdom Metazoa; phylum Cnidaria; class Anthozoa; order Malacalcyonacea; family Plexauridae; genus Paramuricea; species Paramuricea clavata. The sequence continues at coordinate 4,871 of CACRXK020003665.1, read as the reverse complement.
TCGTCATTGAATTCCCTGTCATCCAATCTCCTGTCTTATTCAAAATAACTCTCGTCTATATAAATATTATATTAGAGTTATGAATGCTACTGGGATAATTCATCGTAATCGTAATCAAGACAATAATGAACTAACTATTTTCTTTTGATCATAACTTATAATTAGAGTGTGATCAGCAGAAACTAGATTAGTCTAGATAGCCATGTTTAGAGCATGTTGTTTTCACCAAACACGAACGGTTATGGTTATTCGACCCAAATTTCTGTACTGTGTAAAAATTCAGCACAAGAAGAATGAAGTTTATGAAGATATAAAGCCAACCATGAAAGTGGAAACATTTGCAGTGTCCACTTGGAATATAAAAAACTTCTCAGCAGTCAGAAAGTTGAAAACACTTCTAGTTTCCTGCATAGCTAATTATTCCCTGCGTAGCTGATTTTCCTGTATCTATAGTCAACACAGCGTGTTACACGCAACAAGCAGCCATGTTAAACTCACACGCTTATTTAAAAACTCATGAACCAATCACGAAGAAGATTAGCCTAGGACTCCATTGCAGATAACCTCTTTTCTTCTAATATAAAATATGGAAACCAGAATTACATGACAAGGTCCAACATATGATCGAAGCGCAAAGTTAAGAACAGTATCTTATAGCGTGTAAACAAACAGAAATATAGTATGCACGGTATTATTTGCCAGTATATTCAACCAAAACTACTCCTGGCTACCTAATTGTGTCTACTTCTCTTCACAAATGTGCATCCCAAACAGAGCAGTTATCCATAATGGTATTCCCACTACTAACATTTCATGTGAAAAGTAGGTCACTTATCGTTTAACTTGCCAGAAATCGTAATGCTTTGTCTGGCCATAGGAAAAAATGGCACCGGAAAAAAATGGCACCATGAAATTGACGAGTACGGAAAAAATGGCACCGGACAATAGTCGGAATTTCAATGAGTCACTACTTAATAGCCAGGTGGAATTATTTATTATTATTATTTACAATTATTTAAAAAAAAACTGCTATCGTTGATAAAAATTGCGGCGTTGTTATTGGGGAGTTAACGATTCGGTGTTGCCTCTGTCTATAGGTCTAGAGTATGGTCCTATACTACTTTAGTTACTTAAAAATCATCTTGCCTGGATTAAAAGAACTCGAATTGAGCAGTCTTTGTCCTCGAAGAAACAGTTTATCTTAGTTTCTCGTGACTGCTACACATTTGGTCACTCGTGTATTGAAATAGTCCCTATATATATGGACAATAGTCTTTGTATAGCAGCCAGGTGTAAATACAAACATTGCATGGTTGAAAAATATTTTAATCAATGATGAAACGATAAAAAGCATGAGTAACAAAATCCAGATATTTACCTACACCACCGACTTAATAATTTCAATTTTATTTAATGAAAATTCGCAGCTGATGCGCGAGCCCCAGTCCGATAACGTATCACACGTCTTTCAGGACGTCATGCCCGAAGATGGTATTGTTTGTGCTATTTGACCATTATTTATTGTCTTTGGGCGAACACTTTGCATGGCGTTCCATGTAACTATTGTTTTGTTGCCATGCAGCTAAATAAACTACACACAGCTAGGTAAATGACCGTTTATTGTGAGCAATAATAAAGGCAGTAATTGTTTAACAAACGGAATGTATTCCAGAATGGCGGTTGAATTTAATGCCATATTTCTTGCTATCATATTCATTATTTCATGGTGGCCCAAAATGATAAATTCATTTAATTCACAAGGGATTTTCAGAAATATAGGAAAAGGTAATTAATAACATTTGGTTATTGTGCATGTGCCTGTTTTTACATCGTATGCTGTAGCATGTTAATTAATTAATGCATGTATGTCTGTTTAAGAACAGATTACACAATTATAGGTTTTATTGTATAAAATAAAACAAAACGTATAATAAAATTACCATTTTTTACCCCAAAACATCGTCTATTGGTGAGAACTGTAACAGTGAATAAGTAGCTAATGTAACTAAAAGTTACTGACATCTCAAGCATGAAGGTTAGATCCTGCGACTCAGCGATATTGCATGGTTGTGAGAGTTTACTGCAGGTCATAGCTTACGAGGTTGAACTGTAATAATCATTACAAGCAGGAGCTAGAGGTGACATAATTGTGCATTATCTGATAGCTATTCTGAAATGCTTTTGCAGCTGAGAATCGAATCATTCCGTTATGCTTTAATTTTACCATAACCAATGGCGGGAAAATACCATTAAAATATTATAATATACTTGCATTAGTAATATTTATTAGTAATGCGATGCTTTTTGTGTGGATAAAACAAGAGTGGTTAGCGCACTTGCCTCTCACCTCTAAGACTAAGGTCGCATGTTCAAATCTCAGTGAGAACTTTCTCAATGCGACTCGAACCCATTCCCCATGTGAGAAGAGTACAAGTCAACGCTCTGCCAAAAGCCGTGGGTTTTCTCCAGATACTCCAGTTTCCTCCCACAGGGGAAGTTGATCATGACAGGGTGGGTTAGGTAAAAGGGCCCACAATAATTGGAATATGCTGTTGTGGTGACCCTGCCCTAGTTGACAAAGCTAAATAAATAAAAAATAAATAAATGAATTAATTTATGCGAACTGTATGTAATCGAAACCATCCTATTACCTAATATAATTTATGTTCATATCACCCCTTTTTACACGAAGGTAAAGTCAAGCAATTTCATACCATTGCACAACATATGGTGAAATCTTTTGTGGAATGTGGACATTTATGTCTTCGGAACAACGATTGTCGATACTTCCAACATCGTTCTGGAAAATGCAGCGAATTAAACTGCAAACTTTGCAAAGAAACACCAACGTTTATAAAAATTACTCGATCCCATGGTACAAATGGCGTTTGGAAAACCTACGAATTGTTGGATGTTAAATCAGTAAGTCTATACTTCTTAACTGCATGGTGTAATAATTTTGTGTTGTTTTTGAAACCATCTATACGAAAATGAGAAGTAGCGTTACATACTGTTTAAACGGATCCAACATTGTTAGACCAACATCCATCCAATAATGTTACTATAATAGATATGACTGCTTCTCTTTCAAATCTTTTTGGTTAGATAAGCTTTACGCAAACTCTAAACCTAGTCTTGACAAAAATATTTGAAAAAGAAGCCGTTTGGGCCATTATTTCAACAATGTTGGATGATGTTGCCCAACAATGTTGGATCCGTTTAAACAGGGCTTTAGTTGATATAAATTCATATAATAGTCCGCAACTCCGCGTGCATGCATGGGCTCATACAGGAACGTCGCTATAGGGGGGGTGGGAGATGTAACACCCCCCCCCCCCAATAATTCAAACGTTGGTCAAAGTTGGTACAAAATGGATCTGATATTTGCTTAAAATTGAAGATAAAACTCGGAAAAAATTGGTCAAAGTTTGGGATAAAAGATGTTCGAAGTTGCTGAAAGTTATGAAATTGTTGGAAATTTTAACTTTCGTTATGTTTGCAGTGAAAGAATTGGAAGCCTTGCTTATCTTGGTCGAAAAATGTTGAATATGCTTATGTTAGTCCGGAAAAATAAATTTTTGACCTCCCCCCGTCGACAACAACAAGTGCAACGACTCAACAAATTCCACTAGGCATCTTTATTACTATTAGTTTCGTACCACAAGATGTGGCACTCATCAGATAAATTAGCCTATATATATATATATATATATATATATATATATATATATATATATATATATATATATATATATATATATATATATATATATATATTTGTATGGTAAATCACTTATATTCATATTATGCATAATTAGCAAAATTGGGAGGGTATAAATTGGGTTCGCCTGTAAAGTAGGATTGCATTTGATGAAGACAATAAAGTCGAAACGTTACGTTATGTGTTGATTAATTTATATACCTTTATGGCTTTTCGCCTAGTGATTAATCTATATATATATATATATATATATATATATATATATATATATATATATATATATATATATATATATATATATATATATATATATATATACATATATAACAAAGTTTTGTTATTGCAGTAGATTAAAGAGTGCTCAATACAAAAATTTGTAGAGCAATATTTATTTAATCTTAAAAATGGTATATGTTGCTACTCAGAGTTTCATGCAATTTCGCAATCTTCAGGCAACTGTTATTACAAGTAAGTTCAGTTTTGTTTGTTGACGCTACTCACTAACGGTTTGCTGACGCATGCGTTCGTTGGTCGCGCACGCTCTCAAATTTTCCCGCGTGGAATTTCTCTGCGTGGCGACACTTCGCGAATATTTCCGATCTTCTATTAAGGGTTCTATTTGCCTTTAAAAGGCACAGTTTTTCTTCGGTGCACAAACTGCAGTGTTTTCCACCTGCTGAATACGATGAAGCTCGTTTTACGATTGACCACTTGATTTCGTAATCTTTCCCAGCGTTCTTTAATTTCCACACATATTTAGAAAGTTCCGTGTCATATTCATATCTTTTGTGCTTAAACGATTTTATATGGTTTCGATATCTAACTTTGAACTCATTCGCCGTCATACCGATGTATTCCTTCGTATCACAATCTTCCTTTGTTCTTATCACTGCCTTGTAGACTATACCTTTCGTTAAACACTTTTTCTGGAGTGGGCATTCACTAGGGATTCGGCAATCACACAATTTGCTTGGGTTTTCCATTGGCTCAGCTTTCGCCAAGATGCGCTTGTTGTGTCTGGAAATGGAACTTTTAACATTTTCCATGCAGCTGTAACTGACCTTAATGGAGTTACGGTTGAAAATCTTGTGAAAGGGATTTGCCTTCGGAAAGTGCTTGTCAATTAGTCGTAGAAAGTCCCGGGCAATGT
>CACRXK020003664.1:0-35121 GCA_902702795.2 Paramuricea clavata | reverse complement strand
CATTTATCTTAATGTTATCATATAGAAAATGTCCAAGATGAGGAAAGAAAAGGAAATTGAATTGTTCGAGTGAGTATTTTTCACGAGTGCAACACGTTGAGCGATGTGGTTTAGTCGGGGACCCGGGGTGAAAAATTTCACACTTTCAATTTAACTTTTTTTCATTTTTGCAAAAGGTGTGGCGATAATATATGACTCAATATTATTACAAAACCAAGAAGGTTGGAATTCACCCATGCTTTACCCAATTATCTATAGCTGAACAGTACCTACAATCTTAAATTTGGGAATCTTGGGGACACGAACTGATAGGTTCTGGAAATTTGTTACGGTATATACGCGGACTGAAATTGAGAACACTAATTTTAACATCACTGTCTGGTATAGTAAACTTAACTCTAATGAATAAATACGTGTATTTTAATATGCAGTATTACTGAATGTATAACCTGGAATTCAGTTTTTATTCAGTTTTTAAAACTTGTTGCAGTATAAAAACTGAATTCCAGGTTATACATTCAGTAATACTGCATATTAAAATATACGTATTTATACATTAGAGTTAAGTTTACTATACCAGACAGTATGTTAAAACTAGTGTTCTCAATTTCAGTCCGCGTATACCGTAACAAATTTTCCGAATCTATCAGTTCGCGTCCTTATATTTTCCCCAAGATTCCTAGATTTAAGATTGTACATGCAGTACTGTCCAGCTATGGATAATTGGGTAAAGTGGGTGAATTCTAACTTTCTCGGCTTTGGCGGTGCAATCTGCTTTGACGGCAATGATAACTATAAATCGTTCAATAAACCGGGTAACTATACACTGGAAAATTTTTTGAAAATCCATAGAATGGAAATCGTATGGACCTATATTGGAAATAGAATGGATTTTTGATTATCCATAATATTTGTATATTTCCATATATACTATGGATATTGTATCGAAATAGTATGGATAATGGATATACTATGGATTTAGTGGTGCAATTTGAAATGTATGTATGTATTTCACTTTTTTTCCCTACATGCAGTGACTAACTTTCTGGTAAACCGCTTCAGCAATATGTATTGGCGCCAATGGGTAATCACACATCAGTGCTCCTTGCAGAACACTTCAAGAGCATAATATACTGAGAGGGTGCGAAGTAAACTTGTATAATAAAAATGAAATAAATAGAGGATATTACACGGCGACGCGGAAATACCAGATTTATTTCTCGTGTTGAACATGATATCTCACGAGTGAGCGCAGCGAACGAGTGAGATATCATGTTCAACACGAGAAATAAATCTGGTATTTCCAAGCACCCATGTACTTTTCTGTTTATTATATAAACAAAATTCAGTGAAAAACAATGAATCGTTCGTGGCAATGTGTTTTACAACAAATGATATTTTCACACCTAAAAATATCGTATTTTTTACGTGTGTTTAAATACGATTTTTCTCAGTGGCCAAAAACTCTATATAACACTTAAGTTTATATAATAAATATTGTTATGTTTCAGGCAATTTCAAGAACATACTGAAAAGATGCGCAGTAAACTTGCAGTTGAAATGAAACAAAAAGTTAATGATGAAGATGATCGTCTAGCTAAAGCTGTGGCTGAACGAGACGACAAGTTGGCGAAAGAAGAACAGGCTAAACAAGAAAAAGAATTGCTCACAAAAAAATCGATTCATCAACACAGAATAGACAAAGTAAGTACATTAATATGCCTTGGAATTATATATTATATGCCTTGGAATTTTTAACAGATAGTTTCAAAGCAAAGTTTCTACGGAGTTACCCAACCGTTATTGCCATTGCTGTAACATTAGTAAATCATCTGATTTACAACCAACTCCTCGACTCAAATATTTGAACTTTCTAACCAGATCCACGTGAAATCCATTATCTTCACAATTTAGACAAAAGATAGAGAGAAAAAACTCCGAGAGGATCTTGAAAATGATAAACATCTCTTGAAGCTTCGAGTAGAATCTGATAAAAAGGTTAGTTTCTCGTATTCGTTTTTAGTTGTTCTCCAACTCCTTTATGGATACTTTCCACTATTAAGCGCAACAGGCTTTATAAGGATAGAAGGCTGCGGATTGATAGGGATACAACTACCTGAAAAATATGAGGAGAACTTCGACGTTCCGAGCGAATTAAATCGAAGGCCCCGATTATTTATTCCCGGAGAAAGTTTACATGCACGATGCAACCTTTCGACATTATATTCCAGTGTAGTGATTTCATCAGAGGTGATCGGAAATCATGTGGCTCTTTAACCCTAGGGATGACCTTATAGTACCCCCAACTTGATCAATTAAGATACTCTTGCATGTGGGAGATAGCTCCATGCAATGCTGTCCTCAAGTATCCTAACACCTCAGGCGGTTTGCGCATAACGACCGCTAAGCATAATGGTAGAAAGTAGACATCGCTTCATTTGCATTTTCAGCGCATAGTCTTCGTCAGCACTCAAAATCGTTCAATCGTGTTTGTGTAATAAATTCATGAAACTTTAAACGCTTCGTGTATCCAATACACCACCACACGTTGTTTGCGTGTAGTCGGCGTGTACAGTAGAAAATGAGGATATGCGGTTTCAGAAATATTCCCCGAAAAGCCCATAATTTATTGCGTGTATTTATTGTGCGTATATTTATTGTACACAATAATACCATGCAATATTGTATACATACAAATCTTAGTGCGAAATATCATTTGAGAGTTGAACCGTCAACTAATGTTAATTTGACAATATTGTACGTCCAACAGTCGACGATTCACGGCTCAAAATTAGTTTACAGTAGAAACTAAACTTGCGCTGGTACCTTGCCTGCCTCGTAACCAGGCGCTATGTATTGTTGCTATGGCTCGCGTGGCCTTTGCGTGCTTTTACGTTTTTCCTCTTTTCCATCATTCACATTCACAACATGATGATCCACGGTCTATGTACCACACTTCATGTAATACACGCCATAACGTCCGATTGTTGCTGCACGGTCATGAAAATGTTCCCACACAATCGCATATTTTGGTTGACACATAGTCTGCCAATGTCGATTTTTCTTTGACGTTCAAATTTGAATTAGCTCTTTGGCAACTGGCTTTTGTTTTTGGTAGCTGTCTGTACTCAGGAAATTGATGTGTGATGTATAGCATATTTTTTATCTAGCAATATAATTAATTACATATATTGTTTACTTCATAGTATCAAAAAGAAGAAGAAATTAAGCTATCCATGCAACGTGGTTATGCTAAAAAGTTAAAAAACGTACACGAGGAACAAATGGTATGAATATTTTTTATGTTTGTTAGTTATGTGTGTACTGGATATCTAAATCCTGGTTTTTCATTAATTTGAAAAAATCGAGATTGTTTTTCCTTCGTGCTCATCATATTCAATATTACAGTAGCTACGTGTTTTATACAACCAGGTCCAGACTTATTACTTGCAAATTCACTGGTTTAGTACAGTATATCTTTGTTCGCTGGAGACCTCGTTTTCACTAGAGCAAAAGATTCCGGATTCACTAAAATTTCCAGATCCGAGTGTACCTGTACCGCTGTACGTTTACACTGCAACAGTGTGAAGACAGATTTTGGATAGCAGCGTTTACATTAGACGAATAACAAACAAAAACTTTCTATAAATTCATGCAGTAGTCGGATTAGTGTAAAGTAAAAGTAGTATACATGCACATAGGTACAAATAAGCGAAGAAAGTACCTACTGCCACCAGAAAAGGTCGCGGATTCGTTGAGGTCACCATTTTCTCGGAATCAAATGTTTCCGGAAATAAGGTTTCTACTTCTTTTCTGGATAAAAATTTTCCGGATACGGCTGATTCCATATCGGATCTGCCGCTGCGTGTGTAAACGACAACATAAATCCGGCATTAAATAAAACGTTTCCGGAATCTTTTGAGTATTAGAATTGAAGAATAGCCTGATTAGGGGAACTTAGCTATATAACAAGGGATTTTTAATCGTCAAATACATTGAAACTGCGATATAATGTAATTATGTGTTGTAGAATGAAAAGGTGGATCGCAAGAATGGACAAGTGAAGGAGAATTTAAATTTTGATCATGAAAATGCAAGACTGATGGCAGAAGAAGAAGCTTACTTCCAAGAGTACGCCAACAAAGTTTTGAGTGAACAAAAAATCAAGGATCCCTCTGGTAATCATTTTCCATTAATCAAAGCAGCTGACGAAGGTCCTGGAGGAGGGTGTGGCCCGAAGTTTGAGGGCAAGAGTGGATACCGTCCTAGTTATATAGTATGCGACAGTACTGGTGTACAGTTACCTAATTACTCTCAGGACACTGCAGCACGCTGTAAAATACAAGGACGTCCTGGTCAATCATTCAAACGGCTTGGTTTTAACTGGTGAAAATACCTAACAATGACTGTAATGAAGTAAATATCTGTAAATAAACTTGATGTACATCATTCTTTAAATAGCTTGGAAATGTCTATATGTTTCTTCTTTTTTCACTAACAGTGGTGGTTTTGGGTAAGCGAGACAGTGCAACAGATGATGGTCAACAGATGTGTTGACACTCCTTGAAGCGAGAAATTTAGTTTATCTCTTGTTTTCCTTCCAATACAGGTCTGTTCATTTGCTGCCCGTATAATGGTGCGTAGTGAAACCTACCTAATATAGGAACTGAAAACATTACGCCTGTAGATTATTTTTATGTGGAGGTAAATATAGCTTAAGGCCGTTTTCCACGAGGCGGAATTTTCCGCGCGGAGCGGAATATTTCTTTGTCTTGTGATTTCTCGGGTCTAATGAATTTGAATTTGTACTCGAGTAAAGTGTAGAATTAATTAACAATAAAACGACTTGAGTAAGAGTAAAACGTACTTAAGTAAAAAGTACAAAGTATCCATAAAAAATACTTGAAGTAAAAAGTAAAAGTACTATTGTCTGTAGCGTGTAGGGGGGCGGGGGACTTCTCCAATGGATTGACATACAAAAGACACAAAACAGACCTAATAATAATATACAATAAGTTCACGGCATGGATATGGTCTACTTTCCAGACGCCGTTGAAGATATAAGAAATCCATTAAATAAATAATGCTTATAAGTAAGCCACAAATGAGAGATCCCAGACGCATGTAGAGGTCCTATTACTATCCCAAACCGTAGAATAAACCAGGAATAAATCACGTAAAATTAAACAAAAGTTAGAAAGTAACGAAATACTTCGCCACAAAATGAAAATAACGAAGTAAAATGTTACTTCTTAATTAAATTAAAACGACTTCGTTCCAAGTAAAAGTACTATAAATATTTATATATTTATATTCCGTTGCACTTTTGACTTTATACGTTCGCTAATACAAACGGCATTCCACAAATTTAACAATCAGTAAGGTTTGTTACATGCTGACTTTTCAAAAATAGCGCTCGAGTACAGTAATGAAGTACATTTACTTCGTTAATACTTGACACCACTGACTGTAGGTCGACTGAATCTTCAGTAATGTATTTGCATGGTATGTTATACAAATAATGAATGTTTATGAGTGCAATGGTAAGAATATTTTCATGAGGTGAATGAAAATATTCTTACCATTGCACGAATAAAAACATTCATTATTTGTTTTATATAATACCAGAATAGACTAATATTAAAAGGTTTACTGTAAGCTCCCGCCATTTTGACGAGTCGTATTTGCATTTAAACCATCACTGAGTTTCGAATATCGGGTTAAAATAAATTGCGATCACCGTACGAGAAGCATTTTGACGGATGCGATTTATCGAAAACACAAAGAGTGCAATGGAATAAAACGTATAGTACAATTGCACTCACAAGAGTGCAATGGAACGTATTCCATTGCACTCTTGGGAAATGGAATTTTCTATTCAATATCACGTGACCATAAACAGCCAATTAAACGATCAGAATTCAATAAGGTATTATATAATATACAAATAATGAATGTTTATGAGTGCAATGGTAAGAATATTTTCATGAGGTGAAAGATGGAATGTTCCATTCAACGAGGCGACAGCCGAGTTGAATGGAACATTCCATCTTTCACCGAATGAAAATATTCTTACCATTGCACGAATAAAAACATTCATTATTTCTGTGTTGGTGTAATGTACTCAGGTGAATATGATGCTTGTGATGTTACTCTGAGTGTATATCCACACCGGGCAAGCTTGAAAAATATGCCTGACCACGGTGGGAATCGAACCTACGACCTTTGGAATACTAGCCCAATGAGGCTAGTATTCCATTGCACTCTTGGGAAATGGAATTTTCTATTCAATATCACGTGACCATAAACAGCCAATTAAACGTTCAGAATTCAATAAGGTATTATATAATTATGTAAATACCACAACTTAGTCACTAACTTGTTTAGCCCAAGCCAGTTCTAAGAACCCAAATCTATAAGGTCTGGGATATGCTATCCACTGGGATAAGGTATTTACAACAATGCAGTAGCATTTTTGAAATGACATTGAATCATTTGAAATTATATAATACCTTATTGAATTCTGATCGTTTAATTGGCTGTTTATGGTCACGTGATATTGAATAGAAAATTCCATTTCCCAAGAGTGCAATGGAATACTAGCCTCATTGGGCTAGTATTCCAAAGGTCGTAGGTTCGATTCCCACCGTGGTCAGGCATATTTTTCAAGCTTGCCCGGTGTGGATATACACTCAGAGTAACATCACAAGCATCATATTCACCTGAGTACATTACACCAACACAGAAATAATGAATGTTTTTATTCGTGCAATGGTAAGAATATTTTCAATCGGTGAAAGATGGAATGTTCCATTCAACTCGGCTGTCGCCTCGTTGAATGGAACATTCCATCTTTCACCTCATGAAAATATTCTTACCATTGCACTCATAAACATTCATTATTTGTATACTAAGTCGTGTTTACACTACAAGCCTTGGCCTATAGCCTTGGCCTATAGCCTTGGCCAGACCAAGGTAAATGTGGCGCGTTTACAACCATTACACTGGCATTTTGAGACTGGCTCACTTTGGCCTAGAATTTTGTCAGTTAATTTTGTGTATTTTTATGTGTTGTGCCGTTTTCCGCTGGTTGGCCGCTAATCTCTCACTGCGGGCACACGTTGCCATGGACATGAGGTCAGGCCAGGGCCGAACGTGTTTTCATTTCCACAACTAAGCCTAAGCTATAGGTTGTAGCGAGTCCAGCTTTCCTGGCCTAGGTCAGGCCAAGGTCTGTTTACACTGTCAAAATGTAGGCCAAGCCAAGGCTAGTAGTAGTGTAAACACGACTCTAGTTATATTGTATAGTGGGTGCATGTACAGGGTGTCTAAGAAAAAGACATTAATCCAACTTCAGCATGCCATTATGCGTTAATTACTTGGTGTATGAACGTAATTATTTTACAATCGTAAAAATCAGGCTGTTGGCTGTTGAATGACATGTTTTTCATCCATTATAGAGAACAATTGAGCAAATACGAGTCCGATAAAAATTATTTGTCGAAGTGCATATTCTTACCGTTGCGAATTACGACTTAAGTTGATGAATTTCACTTCAAGAAAATACAATGCATAATTATTATAAACGTCTTGTAAACCAGCTCTGACTGAGCTCATTGTTAAAATGACACATTCGTGATTAATTGCTTTTCTTTTGTTATACAGGGTGTCTCAAAAAAAACCAAAATCATTGAAATAACGTATTGTTCGAATTTCAATGCCGTAACACAAAGGATTTTGACAGGGTGATTAATTTGTTTTAAAAAATTAAAATATCTTTGTAAAGTGAACGCTTGTTTGCTCATGGGAATTTAAAAATGCTTCGTAAATTGTAATATGCGTAATATGCATTCGTGGGTTTAGTACTTTATGCCTGACATAACAAGTTTACGCTGAGTATTACCATTCATTATAGCAGTTATGTCAATCTCTTATGCACTCGTGGGATTAACTTAGTGCTAGGGCATTGAATATCGAACAATACGTCAATTTCAATGATTTTGGGTTTTTTTGAGACACCCTGTATAAATAAAACCAATACGTGTTATTGTTATAAGCACAAGTCTTTAAGCCCCAGGGAATTTTCAACCTATTGTATGTCAAGTCTTTCGTAATTAGTCATACAGTATCTCAGTAGTTCGATTATAATTCTGTTTTACCATAGACAATCCAGAAGACATACATACAAGCAAAAAAGTTAGTACTGTTAGAAGATTTATAATTGTATATATATATATATATATATATATATATATATATATATATATATATATATATATATATATATATATATATATATATATATATATATATATATATATATATATACCGGATGTGTATAAAACACATATATATTACACATATATACATAATATATATATATATATATATATTAAGTATACTTTATAACTGTACGTTCACTGTGCTGGCCAATTTACTAATTTCCACCCAAGAAAGAATAATTTAAAAATGAAAATTAAAGCCCAATCAATGAATTTCAGGCAAGACATAACAAAAATATAAAATTTATTGGCTAACGTTTTGTTGTATTGTTCACATCATCTTCAGAGCAATAATTGTTGCAATATATTTCGCTAATTTGGGATTATTTTCTAATTTAACTGCAGTTTTAATTTAAATTCAGCCGTTTAGTGGGCCAGCTATAATTGTAGTTGTGATCGTTATAAAATATATCAACAACAATAGTATAATCTAATTAGCACCAGCCAATCAAATGACAGATTTAAAAAATCGTTTGTCTAATCGGCCAATCAGACGAAAAAGCCAGAATCTGGCTTTTTACATGCGCCGCGGTAAAGAATTAGAATGAGTGTATCTAAAAGTCGAGAGTCGAGAGTAAAGGTCGAGAGTAACCTGAGTATCAGGCCGTACTCAGGTTAGGTCGAGAGTCGAGAGTAAAAGTCGAGAGTCGAGAGTAAAAGTCGAGAGTCGAGAGTAATTATAAAAGTCGAGAGTAAAAAGTCGAGAGTCGAGAGTAAAAAGTCGAGAGTCGGCAGCAAAAAGTCGAGAGTCGACAGCAAAAGTCGAGAGTCGACAAAATCACAAAAATGTCATCAGATAGAAACAACAAAGTCAAAATATTTTTTAAAATATTTTTTATTCTGTAACAACGGCTGAACTACAAACTTTCGCATAAATATAGCTACAATAACAGTCAATAATAAAAACGTGAACAAAAAAGACTGGATAGTGGATACGAAACTAATCAGTATCACATGTGATGCTTTATTTTTCATCTTGCTAAATTTTTAAACATGTCATTTCATCAAATTTTGCTCCCTTTCAATGTAGACACATAAACGGAATTTTGACAGCCAGCTCGGGCTTGTAACCTCGCTTGTATAAACTACTGTCGCTTACAACTAAGGATGAACAGTCGCAAATAAAACATTGTCTATTCTCATGACAAAGTTCAATGTTTTTACCGGGAAACTCAGTGCCTTTTTTAACTATATATCTGGGGGGGGGGCAATTGCTCCCCAGGGAAAGAATTCCCCCCCCCCAGTAAAGCCATTTCTGCCCCCGAAGTGCGAAGCAGAATTGCTCATGATTGCTGTCAGAATTGCAGTTGATTTACTTGATAATGAGATTATGCCCTTTCATAGCCCCCTCCACAGCCATCTTGTGTGTAATTCATATTGTTCTTCACCGAGTATTTCATAATAGCGATAGATTTCATGCAAACAATCCGATAAAATGCTGGTTCCAAGAAGAATAGATTTAGTTTAGATTTTTAACTGTTAAATACATGTATGCACCATCATAGCATGAATATTTCTTCTCAGATTTATTCTGTATCGTATGAAAAAGCAACGCAATTTTGAGAATGCGGAAATGGTGTCTCATAGAACCTAAAATGATTTAAATGCAACATATCTGATCAAAATCACATTGGGATTCCCCCCCTCCCCAGCATCACAGAGAGGAAATAAGGTGACACTGATCCCTCCTCCTATTTTACAAGGTGACTTTTCCAATTTATTTAATTCCGAGTAGAAATGTCTGGAAAAATTCATGTCTTCGATGTACTTTATAATCTTCGGAACTCTTCGGAATTTCACTCGCAAAATGCTTGAAATCGCAATTCAGAGACCCTAGATTTCAAAATTTTCCCGGGGGCATGCCCCCGGAACCCCCTAGACGGTCTCACGCCTTCGGCGTGAGGTTCGCCCCCCCCCCCAAAAAAAATTAATGTCTGGCTATAGATACGCCACTGGTTATAGCTGTACGATTATAGCTACAAAGAGTTGAAGTTATTGTTTATATAGGTGAAGTTAATAAAAATCTCTCTTCAGACTCGCGCGTTCGCCAAACCTCGACGGCTTATATTTTTCGTTCTGCCTTTTTTCATGTTTTGCCCCCCAGTGAAAATTCCTTAAAAAAGGCACTGGGGAAACTTCAATGTTTGTTATAATCATTTGGTGGTTTGAATGGATGATTCCAGCTATAGACTAATTTTGATCTAGGCCGAACAAAATCCAGATTTGGGCCGAAAGTGGTGCATTTTCCCGCCCGTAATATAGAAATTAATACGAAATTTGCAAATTTCGAAGGGCTATATTTTTCGCATTTTACAACATTTTTCTCGGCCAAACCATAGGCAGCCCAAAACGGCGTGTAGAATGAACCAATAATGCTTCCAAATGTCAATTTGCATTAAGCTCGCCCCATTCCTTTGTATCTATATATATCAACACTGCTTTTCAATTGAGTGCTTGCGGCGCGCGACAAATGACAAAGGAATGGGGCGAGCTTAATGCAAATTGACATTTGGAAGCATTATTGGTGCATTCTACACGCCGTTTTGGGCTGCCTATGGCCAAACTTTGCAATTTTACTAATTTTAAGATGCTCTTTCTAGCTGTGGTGATGGATTTTGTCCTCCTTGCCTAGATCAAAATTTGTCTATAGCTGGAATCATCCAGCATTTGAAATGATTAATACTATCACAAACATTGAACTGATTGAAGTTTCTCGGTAAAAACATTGAACTTTGTCATACAAGCAAGGTTAAGCGGACCGGAGCTGCATGGCCGGCTGTCAAAATTCCGCTTACCGTATTTACTCGATTGAGCGCCGCGGCGCTCTTTAAATTTTCAGAACTTCAGATGCGGCGCTCATTCGGGGGGCGGCGCTCAATCGGGGGCGGCGCTCTTTAAAAAATCTTTTATTTTAATATTTGTGAATTATAAAAAGAACTTTTAACAATAAAATAAACAACTTTTAAAAGGTTTTTGCATAGTTAATAGACTGAATGTCCCCATTTTGACGCGGAAAGTTTTTACACTTTTTAGTGCGGCGCTCATTCGGGGGCGGCGCTCTTTAAAAAAATTTGATCTCAAATGCGGCGCTCATTCGGGGGCGGCGCTCAATCGGGGGCGGCGCTCAATCGAGTAAATACGGTATGTGTCTACATTGAAAGGCAGCAAATGAATTTGATGAAATGACATGTTAAAAAATTTAGTAAGACGAAAGCATCACATGTGATATTAGTTTCGTATCCAGTCTTTTTTGTTCACTTTTTTATTATTGACTGTTGTAGCTATATTCAGTATGCGAAAGTTTGTAGTTCAGCCGTTGTTACAGAACGGCTATATATTGTGTTAAAAATATTTTGACTTTGTTGTTTCTGATGACATTTTTGTTGACTCTCGACTTTTGCTGTCGACTCTCGACTTTTTACTCTCGACTCTCGACTTTTTACTCTCGACCCTCGACTTTTTACTCTCGACTCTCGACTTTTACTCTCGACTCTCGACGTTTACTCTCGACTCTCGACCCTCGACTTTTAGATACACTCTAAAAGAGTATCAGGCCCTCCTTCATTCGCCGCCGCCAATTAATCCTGGCGAATGAAAACATAAGGGCCTGATACTCAGGTTATGATTCTCATCACCGCCCGACTGTATTTTAAGAGCCGCGTGAAATTTTTTTATATTTTGTTATACAATATAAATGAACCGCCCGACAAAATATTTCAAGACAGTTAAGTTTTTTATATTTAAAATTGGGTTTTTAGTGCCATTTTAAACTGCCAATTTCAAACAAATAGAACCTTGAAAGAAATTTCATTGCATTTTAACGGAACTTCGCATTCAGTTGAACGGTTCAGTCATTGTTCGTGGAGAAATATGTTCATTTTGGTTTGTGACACTTCACTTTGGAAAGCACAGAAATATTAAATGTTAGGAATTATCAGTTTTTTATTTATTGATGATCGATTATATAAATATAAAATATAAAATATAAACCTCCCGGCTCTTCGACATTTTCAAAGTCTAGTGATGAGAATCAAGGAAGTTATTTTATGTGGCCTTAGGTTGGGGTTAGGGTTAGGGTTAGGGTTAGGATTAGGGTTAAGTTTAGTATTAGGGTTAGGGTTTTGTTTTGCGTTAGGATGGTTTTTTCTACGTTATAAAAACGGAAACCTTATTTTGAAGTATACTATCTAGCAATTACCGTTTCTGCATGCATGTATTTTCTAGTTTTAGTTTAATTCTCCCTTCTTTCGCCGCCTTCGTCTTTTCGCGCCCACGGTCCTTACTTGTCAGCGATCATCTACACTTCGTGAAACGTCATGTAGAGTGATAGTATAATGACTCCAAGCAGTTCGAAATGTTTACAGAACTTTGAGAGAAGAAATAATCGATTATCAAGGGGGATTCAAGTAGGTTTTTAAAAATAAATACAATATTATTTCAATCATAACTCATAGTGGGGCCCCCTGTGATCAAAACAGCCATTCTCTGCCTGCCTCCTCCGCAGGCTCCTCTATATAGATCAAATTTAAATATCGGTAATATATAGATCAGCGCGTGCACTGCAAGCCCGATAAAGACGCACGCCTTTAGGCGCACCGCGCACGCCCGCAACCAGGGCGCTTATAAGCGCCCTGCCCGCAACTAAGGACGAGCGCGCAAAGGAAAATGGGAAGACGAAATAATTTTCGTCTTTTCCTAATTAATTATTTGATAGCAAGCGACTGGGGACGAGGCAGATTCTCTGCCGCGACTTATATTTTGAGACGTTCCAGACCACAAAGACGAAACATAGGTCCGCTGTGGCGGACATGCATGCCATCTACTGAATAGAATAGTAGCACTGGGAAATAAAAGGCACTGAGCAGATAAAAGCATAGATGTGCACTCTAGCTGACCTTTGGAATCGATTTCTGGCATTTCCAGAGTCATAACACAAGCACAACGTCAACGTGCAAACGTCGCATTGTTGACGGGATTGCTAGTTTATTGTTGTTGTTAGCTCACAGTCGGCCAGTCGGGCTAGAAATCGGAATTTTTTTATATACCGTGATAAAACTAAAAGATACAAATTTGAAGATACAATCTCGAAAATATAAACACTCCACACAGTAGTTATTGATAATGATTCGAACAAGAATATTACAATGAAGATATACGGGGCCGAAGTTATATCTCCGTTCAGACATTGCATAGTTTGATAATATACGATCTCGCTTGACTTTCAAAGCCCATGTAAATCGCCACAATGTTGATAATGACTTAAACAATTGTGAGGAATTAGTTGATATTGTTTTCACTGAATCGAATGAAGCATGCACTGAACTAACCTAGCACTGAACCGAAGATATGAACATACAAAGTCGTCGAGAAAGAGTTCAGACAATTGTGCAATTTGATAACATGCGATCTCGCTTGACTTTCAAAGGCTACAATCGCTACAATGTCGATAATGACTAAAACTATTGTGCACTGAACCGAAGATATGAACATACAAAGTCGTCATCCTCTCGCGCAGTTATACGGCATTCTTCGTATTGCACTTCGCTTGTGTTATTGACAAAACTATTTTATTGAGTACTCGTGTTATTTTATTGACTATTTTATTGAGTACTCGTGTTAAAAGAAAACAGAAATAATCCCTCTGGCCTTTGGAAAACTCTCAATGAATTAACATCGCGCAACACACATTCTTCAGCACCATCATCTATCATATCGGACGGTGTTGAAACCAAGAACTCGCAATCTATATCATCTCTTTTCAATACTTTCCTCACCAGTATCGGAAGGACTTTGGCAAACACAATCAAGCAAAGATTGTCATCAAACATATTCTCCTGTATTCAACTACCACAATTTAATTCCACATTTGAATTCAAAGAGATTGATGTTGCGTCTGTTTTCAAACAACTATCAACTCTTAAAACTAATAAATCTACCGGCCTTGATGGTGTCAGCGCCAGACTGCTGAAAGATGCTGCAGTAACTATCGCCCCAACCCTAACTGATATATTTAATCAATCACTAAAATCTTCTATCTTCCCCAAGATCTGGAAAGACGGGAAAGTAACACCAATATCCAAGTCTGGCGATCGCTCTAATATGTCAAACTACAGACCCATAACTGTTCTGCCAATCCTGAGCAAAATTTTGGAACGTTTCGTTCACACGCAGATTTACAGCTATTTATCTGAAAATAAAATCCTCTCCGAATCTCAATTTGGCTTTAGACCAAAGTTATCTACGAGTACCGCATTGGCATTTTTCACCGATACTATTCTTGATAATGCTGACAACGGTCTCATCACAGCCTCTGTCTTTCTGGATTTTAGCAAGGCATTCGACACGGTTGATCATGCTATCCTGTTGTGCAAATTGAAATCATTTGGCCTGGATAATAACTCGTTAAATTGGTTTGAGTCATACCTTACCAATCGTCAACAGAAAACGTCAATTAACAATACGTTATCCAGCTCATTACCTGTGTCAGTTGGTGTTCCGCAAGGTAGCATATTGGGTCCCTTACTTTTCATTATTTACATAAATGACATGCCCAACATTGTGAAACACTGCAAAATAATACTCTACGCTGATGACACTCTTCTATATTATTCCTCCAATTCGGTCAAAAACATTGAGCTATGCGTTAATGAAGATCTTCATTCAATCTGTAAATGGCTTGATGAAAATCTGCTAACACTAAACTGTGCAAAATCCAAGTTCCTCCTTTTTGGCGGTAACCGTCGCCTAAAAACATTTACCAATATCTCCATATACGTTAACGACCAACAACTTGCCCGAGAACAAACTTTTAAATATCTAGGAATCACCTTTTCAGAGAATCTCACTTGGTCCGATCACATAAGTAATGTATCGATAAAAATCAACCAACGTATTGGATTGCTTAGAAGAGTTAAAGTCTTCATCCCATTAAAAGCTCGACTTACAATCCACAATTCTGTCATCCTCCCATTATTCGTCTACGCTGATATTATATGGGGTGATAAGAACAACACCACCCTCATGGATCAACTACAAATCCTTCAGAACAAGGCTGCAAAGACGATTCTTGACGCTCCTTACCTATCCTCCTCCACTGAAGCTCTCTCAAACCTACACTGGCAGCCACTTACCCACCGGCGATACTTACATCGAATGCTGACCATATTCAAATTGAAAAATAACCTGATAGACTATGACTTCAACCTACCTAAAGCCAACCACCTGCATAACACGAGACAAAGAGATCACGTGCACATTCATCTCAGCAAACCTAGTACCAATTGGGGAAAGCAGAAACTTCTATACCAAGCTTGTAAGGAGTATAATGATTTGAACAAAAACATTATATCAATTAACCATCTAGCTAGTTTTCATACTGCACTTCTTAAATCTCCATAGTATAATCGAACGCATTTTGTAAATAGCTCTTCTTTGTAATATATAATTATCTTAGTTCTATATTTAAAAAAAAAACTTGCTCACATATATACATCGCATATAACCTGCATGCATATTGTATAACCTTTTGTATTTGTATAGTTTTCTCAGGGACCTTCTGAAAAACACAACTTGTGATGTTGGTTTTCCTGAATAAATACTATTATCAATCAATCAATTCAGAGTTATAGACTTTAGTCGTGTCACTTGGACTCGAGTCGCAATTTTTATGACTTGTGACTTGTGAATCAGGAGTAACAACTTGTCATTTGACTTGGACTCGAACGAAACGATTTGTGACTTGAGTGAATGAACTTTATTTAAGCACGGAGGCCTGTCATCCAAATTGAGATTATCTTCTTGAATTATTTACAATATTTACAAGAAAATGTAAAATTACAGTTATATATACATAAAATAACAAATTATATCTACAGTTTATTTTTTAATATTTTTTAATGAGGTGGAATTCCTAATTTAAATTGGTATTGAAATTCCATACCACTGCTCCATTATATTCGAGACCATTATATTATTTTCAAAAATTAGTAATTGGTTTATTTTACTCTTTATGGTTTATTCTACTCTTCATCAATTACAATTCCCAGACTTTTAGTAGTTTTGACTCGTTTTATTTCATTATCCCCAATCCTAATTTTAATTTCATCTTCTTTTTGAATATTTGAAATTCTCTTATACGAACCGATAATCATGTACTCGGTTTTCTCAGTATTAATTGTTAATTTATTCGCTGTTAGCCATTCATGAACATTTTCAAGTTCAGTATTCAATCTCACTTCGATATCACTTGCACTTTCTCCAGTAACAGATAAATTAGTATCATCAGCATACATAGCTGGTTTTGATTTTTTTAAACAATCTCAATTAGGCAAGTCGATCATTTATGTAAATTAAAAATAGGAGGGGACCCAGGTTAGACCCTTGTGGAACACCACACGAAATATGTTTTGAGGATGATGTAATATTACTAAATCTACACACTTGAGTTCTTCCATGTAAGTAGTAAGAAAACCATGTTAACGCACTATGTTTGATTCCGTATAATTCAAGTTTCTTAATAAGGATCTGGTGGTCAACCTTATCAAACGCTTTTTTGAGATCGAGGAAAAGGACTCCGTTAATAAGCCCAGCATCCATGTTTACTAACCAACGAGTTGGTTGCAGAGAGTAAAGAGGATTTGTTGAATGGCCTTTTCTAAAACCAGACTGAAATTTTGTAAGAATCTGGTGTTCCTTGAAGTAGCAATTGAGTTGACCACAGACTAATTTCTCAAATATTTTCGCAACGACTGATAATACAGATATTGGGCGATAATTACAACACTCTTGTCTATTCCCCGATTTATAAATGGGTGAAACTTTGGCCAGTTTCCAATTATCCGGAAAAATGCCAGAAAGAAGAGAGCAGTTATATATATATATGTCAAATACGAAACGCATATATCACTGGAGTCTTTTAAAATTCTTAGTGCTGGTATTTTATCTTGTCCACTCGATTTGGAGACTTTAAACTTACTCAAAACAGTTTCAACTTCATCATTAGAAACCGATTTGAACTCAAAGACAGGACTAACCGACCGCTCAAGATATTCTTCAAATCCTTTATTACTTGGTGGAATCCTGTTGGAAAATTCTGTACCAATTTTTGAAAAGTAATCGTTAAAAGTTTCAGCAATATGATGATTATTCGTAAATATTTGATCATTTGATTTGACTGAAGTTACATTTGTTGTTTTAGAGGTTTTACCAATGAGTTGGTTTATATTTCTCCACATTTCCTTAGAGTTGTTTATTGAATTACTAATTACCTCTTGAAAATAACTAGCTTTCGTATTTTTAATCAATCTATTGACATCGTTCCAGCTGTTTTGTAGGCCTCGTAGAAGAAGGTGAATAGGGGTATACAAATCCGCCGATCCGCCCAAATTTGGTCAATGGTCTTGTCTAAATTTGAATCCGCTAAAAACTCTACTATGAAGTCACAATCCAGGATCCGAAACTAAATTGCAAGCTAAATCCACAATCCGAGACAAAATATTAAATAAATCCGCAATCCGCTGTATGAATAATATCCGCAAATCCGTGTAAAATATTCGCCAGATCCGAAATCCGAACAATTTTTTCTGTGAAATCCGACGATCCGAAAACCTACTCAGCACCCTCTGGAAGCGAGAAGATTTAGTTTCAACTGCTTTCTTCTTTAATATATCACGAGGGTTCATTAACTTTATTATTGTCTTGTCTTGTGATTGCTCGGGTTGAACTAAGTAGAAGAGACAAAGAGAAATTCCGCTCCGCGTGAAGAAATCCGCCAAGTGGAAAACGGCCTTTATTAATATATCCTTCGTTGACTGACATATTTGAGCAGATCCTCCAGTTATTATACAGCTCAGTGGTTTTTAGTAAATTTTTCTGGCGCGTTGCATTGTGGTCGTGCTCAGTTGTTGTATAACCAGGGCTCTCAGTTTTAAGGAAATTTCCTTAAACTGAGGAAATTATCAGTTTTTAAGGACACTTTTAAGGAAATAGAAGTTTTAAGGAATTTCTAAGGAATTTTTAGTTTTTACCTAATATTTGAAAATATTGAAATAATATTTAAAAATTCAGTCAATTTAGCTATTATTTATGCAAAAAATACTTTTTAAAAACGCAGGAAATGCAGTCTTATGCATTCAGGACTGCAAAATTTTTTCGAAAGAAGATATTCCTTGACCAACATAAGAAGATATTCCTTGACCACGATGCTGCTCAAAATCCCAATTCCCAAATGAGACAAAAATTCTGGGAACCTAACTTTGTAATTCTCAATCATTCAGGCCATGAATTACCAAAAAACATGCTTACCCCTCGTTTAAGGAAATGTTACTAAATCTGAGGAATTCTTACCGAGAATCTAAGGAATTCCACGCAATGGGAAATGAGAACACTGTGTATAACAAACGTACTTGCAGGGAGGTGAGTTCGGGATTGGACGCACCGAGGGTGGCTGGAAGTTTCCCGAACTTACCGAGCGAAGCGAGGTTAGCCTGCGTGCAGGCCCAAGGGAACTGATAGTGGGCCTGCAACCATCACCCCATGTTTTCGATTTTCGCCGGCCGAACCGCCGGCTAAATTCCCATTGGCTAGCTGAGGGGATCGGTAATTAATTAACCTAGCGTGCAGGCCCAAGGGAACAGTGATTCATCACAAAGGCATAGACAAAGGCTCTCGATAAGCTTAAAATTTGAAAATTGATCACTTTTTTCGATTACAAATGGAACAAGAACAGACTGTTTATTGTTTACTTGAAGGAAGACATGTTTTTGCCGTTATGCCAATGGGGATTGCTTGTCGTGAGGTGTTGGAATAGCAAATTACGACTGGGGTAAACTATAGTAACCTTTACTTGAGTTTCATTAATTTCAAACAGACTTCAGTTGATACGTTATGTGTTCTCACTTCCTCAAGAAAATTATCTTTTGGTTGATGTTGAGATGCAGTTGCATGTAAGGACTGTAAGCCTATTCGAAACACTTTGCGATTTACAAGGCTTCGCTGAGAGAGCAAAGCAGAAGGCGGTATTAAATTGCCGTTTGAAACGAAACGATCTGGACTCGGAACGCTCTCTTCTTTTGTAGAGTTCTTTACCAAATGAAATAAATTTCGTACTTTCCGCCGCCAACAAGAATTGCACACACGATCTGATAAGTGAGACAATTTATTTATAACAATGCCAATGGCGACAGCGAAGCACACATAATATAAATCCTAATGTGGTCGCACGACTTCCCTCATGATTTGAAGTTTGAGACTGGTTTTCTGTTGAAATTCGTCCTAATTTGCCTGTTCCGATTTTAGTTGAAAATGAGCACTTGCAAATTTGGCAATTACTGACTGCGTTGCTTGCTTTTTTGGAGTTAAAACGCAGCCATTTACACATTGTTTATGTTCTGAATAAGCAGAGAAAACCCCGCAACATTTTAATGCGAGTTTGTTTGTTAATATTTGGGTGCTGTCATTGGTTCTTTTTTGACAATTGACGCGCGAATGGGGCGTGTTATGAAAAGGGGCGTTTTACAAAATACCGGGCGATGGTTGCAGGCCCACTATCAGTTCCCTTGGGCCTGCACGCAGGCTAAGCTATAATATTACTGGAGGACGTGCTCCTATCTATCCTTCAGTCAAACCAGTGTACGGAAAAAAAAACATGGCGGATTTTCACGTTTGCTGACGCCATATGGTTCCTCCGGCTCATGGCAATTATCACTGACCAACCGCGATCCTACGCTTGAAATAAAATCCTTCACCCCCCTGGTTTGCAATAAATTTTCCCGCCTTGCTTGTTAACTTTCAACAAGTCGAGATTTAAAAAATCTTCAAAGGTTTTTTCTTCAAAATTCTTCAAAATGCCGCATTGTTGCGCGTATGGTTGTAATAATTCCTTATCAAAGAAGAATATTTCTTCTCACCGGTAAGAATTTGTAAAACTCATTTTCACTTTTTGTTGTTTTTTACTAATTTTAAAAATACAAACAGAAAGGCTCGCAGAAAGGCCAAGGTTCATTTTACAGTTTTCTTTATACTTTTTTTAATACTTTGAAAAGGGCCTTGCAAGTCAAAAACATAGCACAGAATAGTTGTAGTTTTCTTTGACAAAATGTGGCGAATTTTTGGTAATAAATATGTCTGAATGTCAACAATATCAATGCCATTATATTCAGAAAATTTTCGCAGCTGCTGTAAATCTAAACTGTATATTTTTCAGTTAAATGTTATTGCCATTTTTTTTTAAATATGTATATAAAATCATATGTTTTATGTAAATAATATCAGTTATATTACTGTTATCAGTTATATTACTGTTGTATCATGTTGTATAAACATATTTTTCTTTTAAGAGAAAAGCAAAATCCCTTTACTTAATTATCTGATTAATGTCATTAATGTAAACAAATTATAAAAACCTTAGCATTAGCCTTTACAGGAACACTAACGATAGTATTAGTAATGTGCTATTCTATTTCTTAGTATTTTTTCATCTTTCAATTTGTTGTAAATAGTTTCTGCTTGTATATAATTTCCATAGATATCTTATATAAACTAGATAGCGCATCTCTTTTAGTAAAATTGAAGCCAAGAATATCCCAGCGGTTACCCCCATTTGAATAGATGGCGGCCATGTTGGAGCTTCCCACTCGCTAATAAACGCTTAAAAAATAACAATAACTTTCATCATTTGAATAGTTTGAAAATGTATTTATAATAGGATTAACTTAATGTTTAAGTTCCCTGTTTAAGAAATAGGATACATACGAATCTTCTCATTTCATGGGAAGATCCTGAGCCTGCAATCACGGCTTCAATTTTTGAATTGCAGAATAATTAGATGCGCTATCTAGTGTATATAAGATATCTATGATAATTTCTTCTTTCATAAGTCTTTAATCACTAGAATACTAAAACTAGGGGCCTTACTATAAAAGTCCAACAGGATTGCCCTGTGGTGTAGTGGGGGGGGGGGGGGGGCCCCCAAGTTATGCCAAGTGCCCTTTTCCCGGGACACTTTTGAAAACTTGAATCTATGTTATCTCCGTAAAATTTCTTTCATTTCCGGGAAAAATATAATATATCCGGAAAATTTCTTTGTGTATCCAGAATTTTTTTTTCATATTTAGGAAAAATGTGATATATCCAGAAATTTTTTATTTTTTTGAGATAACCTCCCCTCCTCCCTCAACAACATTTATAGGGGAAAATTTTTAGATGCCCTTTTTTATTCGAAAGGTGCTCCTCAAAGCATGCCCCCCTCCCAACTTTTAGAAGCTTCCTACGCCCCTGGGATTTCCAAAGGTTCTAATAGCCCATTATACTACTGTAATTATTTTTTACTGCTTGTAAATATTTTGTGGGCAAAAATTAATAAATATCTAATTAAAATAAGAAAATAAATCTCTAAAATAAATGTGGTGACATTGCAGGTGTATGCAGACATTCCAACTCTCCCGATTTTACCGGGAGTCTCCCAAAAATTCATGCGCAGGATCATTTATATAACAACATAGTCCAAAAATGCAGGAAACGCCATTTCAGAAGACTTAATTTTTATTATTTTTTCCCAGAAGAACTAACTAGATTTCAATTCACTGAACAGTCTCCCAAAATTTTACCTCCAGTAGTTGGGAATGTCTGTATTGGGAATGTAGTTGAAGGGAATTAAAGTCGGTACTTCCAAATTTTTACAGTGGTCAACCTTGAAAGTGAGCCCAAAATAGTCCTAGACCATGTATATAATATTTTATGTATAGGAATAATATAATAGATTAGAATTTATTTCATATTTCTGTACATTTGGTATATTTACATTACAGCTTCCCAGATGCCCAAAAAAATGCCGAGTTGCATTCCAGATGGCTTGAAATTGCGAAGAAGAATGCACCAGTGGGGTTTGTTCCCAAGAAAGGTAGCCGTCTATGTTCAGAGCACTTCAGTGCAGATGTGATGCAACAGGTTGGGCAAAGAATGATGCTGATGCCAGATGCTGTTCCGACAATATTTCAGAATTCTGAGGTTTGTGTCCACCTCCTTTTTTGAAGACTTGAACCGCCCAACTGGAGTTTAAAGCCAAATTAGCCAATTCAGAATGAGCATATTTAATTACGATTTGTAAATTAGTTTAAGCCTTTGATCGAGCCCCAGTGCGACATACTTATTTTTTTCTTCTAATGATCAACGCCAGATGATTTTACTTGTCATGGGTTAACTGTTTGTGTTATTTTTAAAGTAGTTTTTCAATGTCTTTTTAACATTCAGACAAAGTCTAGCTTTATTCCAGCTGTGTCAATAACAGCCTCTGAACTAGGTCAGGATCTGAGGTACTGTACTGTGAGTAGTTTGATTAACTGTATAATAATTGGCCTGTAATTAATACAGTTTTACCCAATAGTGCCTCAGCTCTCTCCCCTTGAGAAGTAAAATTGTCTGGCATCTGAGACAGAGTGAAATAATCTGGCAACATTAATTTAATAAAACTATTTCCCTATTAAACTTACTATGAAATTAAAATAGTGGTATTCCTGTTTTGATATCTTAAGCTACCATTTTTGCCGGAGTGTAATGTAAATTTGGGACTTATTTAGTGTAATTTCATAAAAAGTAACAATTCAGTTTAAGATGCTTGTGATGTTACTCTGAGTGTATATCCACACCGGGCAGGCTTGAAAAATATGCTTGGCCACGGTGGGAATCGAACCTACGATCTTTGGAATACTAGCCCAATGCTCTGCCAACTGAGCTACGCGGTCAGGTCGGTTCGAGCATGTAATACAGCCAAACCCCTATTAAGTGGACACCTTCAGGATCTCGTCTAAGTGTCCGCTTAAAAGGGATATGTAGAAAAACACAGCAGGAGGCAAAGATGTGTAATTATAGGTGTGTAATTTGAGTATCAAAACAGTAAAAAATATCTAGGAAATAATTAGCATAAAATGAGAATTTCTTTGTGCATAAAAATTTATTAGAAAATGTATACGTCTCTCACAGTCATATAAAAAAGGAATCGATACAAGTTTGCTTTCAAAGCTCACGCAGACGATAGCCCATTATAATGTCATTTACATAAAAATGACGTTGGAAAGTTCTTCCAAACTTCGAATTTTTGCGAATTCTGCCAGCCGCTCGACAACTTTAAGGGCTCCGGAGGAAGATATAATGACTGGTTCGTTAAGAGACCAGTCAAATTCATCATCTTCGTTCAGTTCGTTGTCATCATGAGTGATCGGACACATATCTTTCGGCTCCTCGGCTGGCGGCTCACAGTCCTCCGTCCTCGCTCGTCACTTCCTCAATAATCTTGGCTCTGATGTCTTCGCGCCAAGTTGGTGTGTCACTGTCAATGTGCCATGTAAATTGATCTCAATTTTTATTTACTGTCCGTCGAATATTGAATACATTTTATCAGACAATCTGTCATCTGTCCGCTTAAGAGAGGTTGGTTTGCCCATTGGGACCTCAAGTAAGGTAATAGGGGTTATGATAATAGTATTTTATTAAAGAAAACGAATGGGACCTGAGATATGTGTCCGCTTAAGAGAGGTGTCCGCTTATAGAGGGGTTCGACTGTATTTCGAAACCGAGTCTAGTTCCTTCGATATCGACTGAGTATAATCTAATAATCATGATATTTGCTGTTTTATCATGATTCTTAGATTATATTGATATCGAAGGAACTAGACTCTGTTCCGAAATATTACAAGCTCGAACCGACCTGACGTAGCTCAGTTGGCAGAGCATTGGGCTAGTATTCCAAAGGTCGTAGGTTCGATTCCCACCGTGGCCAGGCATATTTTTCAAGCCTGCCCGGTGTGGATATACACTCAGAGTAACATCACAAGCATCTTATTCACCTGAGTACACTACACTACAGTAAAAGAGCAAATATCAATTCAGTTTAATGGCCAACAATAATAATCTACTTGACCACTTCACAACATTGATATTAACATGCACCTTAAAATTGTTAGTGTGTATAAAATTCCTTCTATTGTTTTAAACTGAAATTGAAAAATACAAACAAATATTTGTTGTTTTTTTCTGAACAGTGCTACTAATTGAGCTGCGGTGGGGATTTGTTGTGAATATTATCCAGTTTAGTCGCAAGAAATATTCCCCTGTTTAATTACAAGAAATATTTCCATTGACTCAATTTCTCGTTTAGTACATTGGCGGCTTAGAAACCGAGATACAATTACTATTCATTGCTTTTCCTTCTTCAGGTAATAAAGAATTCCCAAGCAGACGCTGTAGAAGAGTTGAAAGGTATGGCAGATGATGTAAATGGTGTTACTTTAGCTTTAGAAAAGGATGAAGTATTAAATTTGCAGGTTATCAATGACTCTGAGATAACTACTATAGATAGTGTGAGTATACACGAACAAATGCACGAGCAAATCTCCTTGGATCACACCGGAACTTACAGAATTAATGCGAGAGCGGGATTACCACCAGAAACAAGCACATAAAACGAACTCCGAATATCATTGGCAAAAGTTTCGAGAACTCAGAAATTATATTAACAACCAAATTAAGCTAGCAAAATCTAAGTACTATCAAGATTCTGTGAACGCTAATAAGGATAATCCCTCTGAACTTTGGAAAACATTAAATGAACTAACATCTCGCAGTAAATCTGGTACAAACCCGTCATGTATAATCTCTGAAGAAAAACCCATCACTGACCAAGAATCCAAAGCAACAATTTTAAACGAGTATTTCACATCTATTGGAAGAAAACTAGCAGATAAGATTAAGAGTACATTTCAACTTAAAAAACCACCGCTATCCCCGTACAGTTTCGAGTTCAAAGAAGTAGACGAGTCCTTCATTCTTCGAGAGCTCGGATCTCTTAAAACAAATAAAGCCACCGGTCTATATCAAATCAGCGCAAAGTTACTAAAAGATTCCTCCTCTATTATAGCATCTGGTCTAACAAAGATAATTAATGCCTCGTTCGTTTCACAAACATTCCCAGATATTTGGAAAAAAGGCAAGATTATTCACTTCTTCAAATCCAACGACCCAACATCTCCTAATAATTACAGACCTATAACTATTTTACCAATCGTAAGTAAAATAATGGAGCGCATAGTTAATCACAGACAAGTGTACGAGTACTTACAAGAGCATGATCTAATCACCTCAGAACAGTTTGGTTTTCGCCCTAAGTTATCCACAAGCATTGCTTTGACACAACTCACTGAGGAAATCTTGCACAATCTCGACAATAAATTGGTTACCGGTGCAGTTTTTATCGACTTGCGAAAGGCGTTTGACACGGTAGATCACGAGCTGCTAATTTTGAAATTAAGAAATCTTGGTTTTTCAAAGTCTGTCATTAACTGGTTCACGTCCTATTTGTCATCACGTACAGTAGTCACATCTATCAACAATTCAACATCGAGTGCAAGACCAGTCACCGTTGGTGTGCCGCAAGGAAGCATATTGGGCCCGTTACTTTTCTTGATATTCATTAACGACTTGCCTCAATGTTTTAATAACTGTAAGTCGATTCTTTATGCTGATGATACAAAATTGTATTACTCTGCAAAGTCAACAACGGAGCTTGAAGCTAAAATAAACGCTGATTTACAATCACTTTCACACTGGCTAAATAACAATCTCCTAACTTTAAACTACGAGAAAACCAAGTTCATGATCTTTACCAACCGAAAGCAGTCGTTTATCAATGTAAACATCACGATTCAGAACGAAAAAGTATCACAGGAGAAATCAATGAAATATCTTGGAGTTACTTTTAGTGAAGATTTATCCTGGCACGAGCATATTGACAAAACGATCTCCAAAATTAATCAAAGACTTGGTGTTCTACGACGCATCAAAGATTTCTAGGACTTGGATACACGTTATATTCTTTATACGTCTCTAATACTGCCACTGTTTGATTATGCCGATACCATTTGGGGGTGATAAGAACAATTCGGTGCTGATGGATTCCCTTCAAACTTTAGAGAACAAAACTGCAAAGCTGATCTTAGATGAACATCCACGCTATTCTGCAACGGAAGCACTACGACGACTAAAATGGACAACACTTAAAACTAGAAGACATAACCATAGATGTATATTTATTTATAAATGTTTAAATGATTTAATCGACTTTAAATTTGAATTAACGAAGAACGAAGACATTCACAGCTATTACACAAGAAGAAAAAACGACCTCCACCTCCCAAAGACGAACACAAACAAGGGAAAACAAAGACCAAGCTACCAAGCATCAAAAGACTTTAACAACCTAGAACCACACATTAGAAACGCTAACTCGTTATACAAGTTTAAAACTCTATTAAAAAACGCTGTGTAGGCGAGAATTACATAGTAAACATAGTCTTAGTTCCATTACGTTTTGTATATATATATATATATATATGTAGTATAAGTATGTTAACGCATGTTATTGTAGATTTGCATGTTATTTTGTAATGTATATGTATATATTGAAGTTGAAATTTATAATGCAGGACCCCGCTGAAAAACACTTCGGTGACGTGGGTATCCTGGATAAATATAAATATAATAATAATAATAATACAAGAAGTGTCGGAAGAAGTAATTAGTGAAGACAATGTAAGTATACCAGGCAGAAAGAGAAAGCACTCCGACGAGATAGTGTTTGATTCAAACTGCGTTTCAAATGAGGTAAGCTTGTCTCAGAAAAGAGCACGTACGACTAGTTCTTGTGATAAAGCTGTGCGTGCAGATCACACGTACTGCATAAAATCTCCTCGTAGAATGAAAAGACGTCTTGATGATGTTGTAGATAACGCTACAATTCTTAAGAAGAGATTGGAATCGTCACAAAAGAAACTAAGGAGGTACAGAGGAAAGGTTAGCACTTTGACCACGGTGGTAAGTGAATTGAAAGAGCAAAATCTTATCAATAATGATTGCGCAACTATTTTAGAAACGACTTTTTCTGGAGTTTCCAGGGAGCTCATGAAAAGGTTAGTTACGCAAAAGGTAAAGAAAAATCCTGGGGCGTATCCACCCGAGCTAAGATCATTCGCCATGACTCTAAAATTCTATTCAACGAAAGCGTATAACTATGTTCGAAAAAGTTTTGATTTAGGGCTTCCACATGTGTCTGTGATTCGATCATGGTATAGTTCTATGAATGGTGAGCCAGGTTTCACAAAGAACGCACTGGCAGCGTTGAAAGTTAAAGTTTTGGCTGCGAAAGAAAATCGTCAAGAAGTTGTTTGCGCACTGATGCTCGATGAGATGTCTATACGCAAGCATGTCGAGTGGGATGGTAAGCAGTTCCGTGGTTATGTTGACCTTGGTATAGGCATCAATGACGACTCGTTGCCTGAAGCAACAGATGCTCTTGTTTTCATGGCAGTGGCAGTGAACTCTGGTTGGAAAGTACCGTGTGGATATTTTCTAGTAAATGGTCTTACCGGAGAGCAGAAAGCAAACTTGACCAAAGAATGCATAACCAAGTTGCACGAAGTTGGGGTGAAGGTGGTATCTCTTACATGCGACGGCCCCACGTCTCACCAGGCAATGTTGAAATTGCTCGGCGCTCAACTGTCACCGGATGGTTTGCAAGCCTTCTTTCAACATCCATGTGACCCCAAGGCTAAGATCTATATCCTCCTAGATGCTTGTCATATGATAAAGTTGGTGAGAAATACGATGTCGGACTGGGGAATTCTGAAGGATAAGGACGGTAAGGTAATTCGTTGGCAATTCTTGGTGCAATTGCAGGAATTACAAGAGTCAGAAGGTTTACATCTTGCAAATAAGCTTCGATCGGCTCATATCAAATGGAAGCCACAGAAAATGAAGGTAAACCTGGCAGCGCAGGCGCTCAGTTCGAGTGTTGCAGATGCTTTAGAGTATTGTGAAGGTAAGCTGAAACTGCCACAATTTCAAGGGTGTGGTCCAACAGTAAAGTTTATCCGTGTTTTTGACCGTCTTTTTGATGTTTTGAATTCCAGGAATCCGCTGGCTAGAAATTTCAAAGCGCCCATTAGAAAATCGAACTACCAGTATACGAAGAGCTTTCTTAGATGAGGCAACTGAGTACATTAGAAACCTGAAAACTTCAGACGGTCAGTCGATCCTCGCGTCAAAAAGGAAAACAGGATTTCTTGGTTTCCTGTTGTGCATCAATGCTGTTGTGGGATTAACAGAAGATCTCGTTAATGCTCAGAATCCTGTCCTGAAGTATCTTCTGACGTACAAGATGAGCCAAGATCACTTGGAATTATTCTTTTCCGCTGTGCGAGCTTGCGGAGGGTGGAATAATAATCCAACAACTCGCCAATTTATAGCAGCATACAAGCAACTGATGATGAGACACAACATCGAGGGAGGACGTGGAAACTGCACTCCTCAAGATGATACAGAGATATTGAACAGTATCCAGGATCAGCATGAAATCAACTCCTTACCTACTGGAGTTTCTGATGTGGCAATTGCAAGGAGATATGACTTGACGTTGAGACCGCCAGCTGCAGATGATCACGACTACTGTGATGTTTCGAACGCTATGGAACTATCTGAATACAAAGAGGCGGCCATATCATATATTGCTGGGTATGTGGTGAGAATGGTCGAGAAAAAAATCCACTGTCCGCAATGTATAGCAGCTTTGACAACAAACAAGGAAAACATTCCAGACTTGTTTGTAACATGGAA
Source organism: Paramuricea clavata (assembly GCA_902702795.2). Classification (NCBI taxonomy): domain Eukaryota; kingdom Metazoa; phylum Cnidaria; class Anthozoa; order Malacalcyonacea; family Plexauridae; genus Paramuricea; species Paramuricea clavata. The sequence continues at coordinate 6,181 of CACRXK020003664.1, read as the reverse complement.
GACGAATGGAGGTCTTAGATTGCCGTCCCTCGGATTGATCAAAATATGCGAGGAAACGGAAAAGTGTATAATGAGAATGCTAAATGCAAATGGAGGTGGTCTACCTCATAGCACTGGACTTTCAAATGCGATCGCTTCGACGGTGCTGTCAGTCTGTGTTGAAAGACGAGTCTTTAGTACGTTAGATGAACACATGTTTGATTCGGCTCCAGGGAACAACCACACGCTAAGTTTGATTAAATGCTGTTCTCAGAGTTATGTGACCATTCGCATGCACCATTTAAGCAAGTTGACAAATGCGAGAATGCATGACAAGGTAATACGTAAACAGTTTTCGAAGCTTGTGTTGTTCAAGCATCAGTAATGAATTGTCAATGAACCTGCACATTTCACATGTGTTCGAGGATTGACGGAATGAAGACGTGCATTTAGTGCATATTTGTATATATTGTCAATGAACCTGCACATTTCATGTGTTCGAGGATTGACGGAATAAATGCATTTAGTGGATATTGTCAATGAACCTGCACATTTTATGTGTTCGAGGATTGACGGAATGAGGAAATGCATTTAGTGCATGTTTGTATATTGTCAATGAACCTGCACATTTCACATGTGTTCGAGGATTGACAAATTATGATTTGTGATTGAATACCTTTGTTTCTAAGTTATTGATGCCTGGTTGTTATTAAATAGGTAAGCAATTCGTTCCATTTTCTTTCTTTCCATGCAACATTCAGTTTTTTTGTCATTATATTTTCCCAAAATATTCTTTTTCTATTTTTAGGTACACTTTAATCGAATGAAACCATTTTACTGTCTCGGTAGCTATGATATTACAAAGTAATAGCATAGCATATTGGAACGATTATTGATGAAATGTCCCTCAACTCCTCAAAACTTGAGAGATTTAGTAAGGCTTTTACTAAACCGCCCTCCGCTTTCGAGTACATTTAATCACTAATCACCCTAATGCCAATGCTATTACTTCTATAGTTATAATAATAATAATACAAACAGAACTTTGACGTTTCGATGGGAAGTTACAGTGAAATAAATTTATTGCATAAAAACTGTAAAATAATTTTAATACCATATAGTAACATTTTAAACAAGCCAGGCATTCTAACTTTCGTGACACTTATGCGTCAACCAGAGGAGTGAGGACTATACCGGCATGCAACGCGGTCAGGCGCGGTTTTTTACATATTATCGATTTCTCGCTCTGCGCCGTCATTGTTCGGTCGGCTTTCGCTGTGTTTACACCTCGAAGTTTCAAGAGATTCAGAATAGATTTATAGAAAAAAAATTGTAAAATGGTGAATTTTTGCACTATGCATGGAAAGAAAGCTTCGTTTTTGGTTGAACACGAGCTTCTGTGTGTTCTGAGGTGTGTTCACTGTGTGTCAAAACAGCCTTTAATCTTAATTTCGGAAGGATTACCGTGTGATGAACTTGAATGTCGTGAGGTTCATGTTTATAGTTCTATGGATAGTTCGAAGAATAGTCCTTTGTCCAGCTGTGGTTAACGGGATAAAAATTGATGAAATTGGTCGCTGATTGCGGTAGTCCTACACTGATACAAATTCACTCTAGTTGTGTTTTTAAGGTGAGATAATTTTTATATAAAAATAGAAATATAAAAATGCTCCTATGTTGTATAAATACAGCAGTATTAAACGTATTTTTATTTCATAATATTATGTAGTTCTTCGACCCTAATGATCTACGGGAAGGAGGTATAAACAAAGAATATAACAATGTTATGTTGTTGGGAGTTTGACATTTCAACATCACCAACATCCCAAGCAATCCCACCATGTGACCCGGATAGTCGAGATGATGAGCTGGATAGTGTACTTCCACCAATAGAATTACATCAGCCAACTGATTGTAACTGTTTTAATTTACCAATAAATCCTGTTTGCCCTGACAGACATTCATACACACTGAATGATGGAAGAAGCGCCCAGTGGTAGCATTGTTGTAAAAAATGAAATGGAGTAAATTCAACACTATCGCAATGTGTGATGCATTACAAGGATTTATACTGATCAACCAGTTATCTATGCTCAAATGATCAACCAGTTGTCTATTATTTTACTCTGCCTAATGCCAGATTATTTTACTGTCTAACACTAGACTATTTACTCATCAGGGGGAGAGTACTGACACTCAAATACTCAATAGGTTAAAAAACATTGAAACAAAATGTTTAGCAGAAGCTGCAAAATTGTATATTGGTGTCTGGTGTAAAACTGACATTTCTTTTTTTTTGTAAGGCGCTCGTTGTGTACGGACGTCTAAATCCGAGCTCCTGAAGTACATATACATATAAATAAATATACTAGATATATTTAACACTTTACAGTAATATCTCGACTAAGATGTCAAAGGACACAATCAAATCTCTTAAAAAGGAGAACGACGACTTAAAGGCTCAAACCGAGTCTATAATGGAAGAACTAAAAAAGGTAAAAGATCTTGTTAACAGCAAAGAAATTAATATAGCAAAGGGCGACCATATTTGCTCGACTTCAAATAAAGAAACACTTAAGAGCTTAGAATATCTTAGCAAAGAATATGATGACCAGAAACGATTCACCCAAGCGGTAAAGCAACAGATCTCTCGCCTAGAAACCCGCGTAACTGAGATAGCTGTGAAGCTCGACAGTCTTTCTAACTCTATCGATGAAGTTCAGCAATACAGCTATCAATACAATATATAGGGTATCCCTGAAATTAAAGCGAACGAATCCGCTACCGAGACAAGTGTACTTTGTGAAAGAATTTTCAAAGCTATGGGCGTTCAAGTGTCACTAATGGACATTGACATTGCTCACCGCGTGGCGACAAGAAACCCAAACAGCCGCCGACCAAAACCTATCATTTGCAAATTTGCACGACGCCTCGCACGAGAACAAGTGATGGCAAAGAGACGAGATGTACGGAGAATTGACCCGGCTAGTATTGGACTACGTCAAGATTCGTCCTTGATGGATGCAGGTATATTTGATCATCTAACCCCTAGATTACAACAGCTTTTAGTAGACGCTAAGAAATTCAAAATTGAAAACGATTATAAATTCTGCTGGACGAAAAATTCCGTAATATATTTACGAAGATATGAAGATTCCCAGCCGATTAGAATCAAACAGCGAAGTGATTTGGAAAGATTGCCAACAGGAACAAATTAATTTTAATATAGAGATTAGTGACTGTATGACTAATACTCTCCCTATTCAAATAAAAGGCCTACTTTGGGGGCCAAGGTCGCCGTTATTATGTGCGACATTGTGCGACATTAGGCGACATTGGCAATTTTCAAAGAAAAGTAGTGTGCGTCGCTGGGCAAAACTGGGCGACATTGAGCGACATTGGGCGACATTGGACAAAACTGAACAGTAATATCCAGATAACGTCAAATATTATAATTCACAAATTATGCATCTACATAGAAAATACAACAGTAAATATCAAAATATAATTAGTTATCAAAAATTGGTTCCTGTGGCAAAGAACACAATTAGTTTATTACAAATAGCAAAAATAACAAGGAACATTTATCTAACTGCTAGCCTGACAATTTACTCAAAGTTTATACCGTAGTACACATACATGCATACATGCCCAGTACATGGTACATTTACAGTATCATGGAACTCTGACTTCTTATTAAATTGACTGGTGTAAATACCTCATAGAGTTTTAAAACCTGTTTATGGACTGCGGTATGCAGTGATGGAAGTGAAAGAATTGGCATTTAAGGTAAATAAATTGTCAGCTAGCTAGCTATCATAAACGTGTGCCATGTAAATCATGTACAACCATGACCATGCTTGAAATCTAACCCACCAAACTGGCAAATAAATATCTCAAATAGTGATAACTATATAAAATCTTATAGTTTCAAAGCAAACAGATAGAAAAAAGTTTAATCCATATACATTTGTATAACTATACTGACTTACTTTACTAAAATTAGATGACAGTTCCTTTACTTTAACTGAACTAATAAATAATTAAATTCTTTTTATCCAAAACCTCAGAGACCTGTTCTTGTTCGGCTGGGATTAGAGCCCGCAATACCACGGCACGTCTAATTTAATAGTTTAGCTTCTATCTTGTACTACTTCGTGTAAGGGAACATAATAATTGATTATGGCGGGCCTTGGCGACATTTTATAATAACCTGTACCGTAGATCTTTCTGCGGTGCGTTCATTGCTCTGTATCTTTTGCGATGATACCTAATTATGAGATGTCGATCATCGTAGCTTCGTCGAAAAGTAAGTAATTTTATTTTACAAACTACAAAGTCGTATTTTGAACATACTAAAGATGACTTTCTTTATTTATAGTCTATATATATAAACGACGGTACCGTTTCGGCCTTTAGGATAATTAGTGTACTTCACTAGGCTAGTGAGAGGTATTCTGTACTTTAGCACTCGTCAGTTATCATGAATGTATCTTTGATAATAAGATCTAAGTTTGATTTCATATACAACATTTAATGGCGTGTAATTGACAATAATGACTAATTTGACTGAGTTTCACAAAGAAACACATTGGAGAAGATAGCCAGAAGCCTGCCTTAACAACATAATTTAGGTAATTCTAATTGGAATAATGTGTTGTAATTCATATACATATAAACACCAAATAACCAAGCCTCATTAATACTGGTGAGAGATGGTGCCCTAACAGCACATGCCCTTGGTGTTTGTGTACAATATGTATTTATGAAAAAAAAAACATGCAGGAAACTAACAAATAAATAAGGAATAGACTAGTATGGACGACAAACTCAAAGTGCAAAATTGGGCATGCTTGTGTGAGATTATGCAACATTAGGCGAAATTAGGCGACATTAGGCGACCTTGGCCCCCAAAGTAGGCCTAATAAATATGGCTACTGCCACCTTAAAGGACAAAACTCGTATGAATAAACGCCTACTACAAGAAATTCCGTTTTACGGTGTAAACTTTATATCTCAGTTTAGCAATAATTTAGATGGACGTCTACCGACAAAAAAACAATTGGACCGCTTAACTAGTATATATGATTTAGATCTGTTTGGTTTAAACAATGATTCTGAAATACACCCACAACCAGTGCGCTGCAAATATTATTCACCTCACAGCTTCGATCAGTTAAAAAATAGGTTTTCCTTATTTCACAATAATGTAAGAAGCCTAAAAAAATTTTTAGATAACTTACAAACACATCTCTTAGATGAACTACATTATAATTTTAGTGTAATTGGTGTCACAGAAACTAGGATTAACCAAACAGAGATAAGTGATTTTAATCCCGCTTTACAAAACTATAATTTTGAATACGTTCCAACGCCTCAAGCTGCTGGAGGAGTTGGAATGTATATAGATAATGCCCTAAATTACACAATAATTGAAAAATGCACCAATGAGGCTTTTCAAGCGCTTTGGATTGAAATTATTCAACCGAAACATGCAAATATTATATGCGGTGTAATTTATAGGCAACACAATTCGCCGGAACGTTTTCAGGCTTATTTTGAAGAAACTATCGAGAAATTGTCGGCTTCTGGCAAAACTATTTATGTGATGGGTGATTTCAACATAAACCTCCTCCGTTGTTGTTCATGTAACTTCGCACAAGATTTTCTTCTCTCTCTACAAAGCTTCAACTTGACCCCGACTATTGACAAACCAACGCGAGTGCATAAGGACTCCGCCACACTTATTGACAATATATTTTCAAATAACGTTGAAAATAACGTTGATAGCTCTATCCTAAGCGGTAACATAGTCGCAGTTTTGCATTACTTGTTCGGACATAGGTGTTAATAATAGTGAAAGCCAAACAAAATTATCTCGAGATTACTCAAATTTCTCTGAGGTTAAATTCAATACTGAACTTTCTCAGCTAGATTTGAGTACAACCATCTCAAGAACGAATGACCTTAATAAATCATTCTCAATATTCTACAATAAATTACAAAAACTAATCAATAAGCACGCGCCCTTGAAACCAGTATCGAAACGTAAAAGTAAACAATTATCAAAACCATGGATAACACGTGGCTTAAGGAAATCAATTAAAACTAAGAATGTATTATTTTACTCAGGTATGATATAAGTATTACAGAAATAAGATATCACTTCTTACTCGTTTGAGTAAGAAAGCTTACTATATAC
>CACRXK020003663.1:0-35121 GCA_902702795.2 Paramuricea clavata | reverse complement strand
TTTATAACTGAATATAAGCTCATTTACGTCCTTAGATGCAGGTCAACTACTACACACCGTGGAAAAAGAGAAAGGTTCTTCCGACTAAATACATTGTGGAAAGAATTTCTAAGCGAAAGATCAAAAATGTAAGTATAATTGTGTTTAAAGTTAATATTTTTATTTTCAGTCATGTAGTCTTTTCATTTTGTGGTCATATTAAATGTCATTGTAGTGCGTTTATACTATTAAATTACTTTATAATACTATAATAGACAAAGGTTCTTAGCTCAAAACGTCAAAGTTCTCATTAGCTATATTTCTCATTGGACTATCTTCATCAATGAAGCATCTTTGTAAAGAATCTACCCAGACAAGCACCCCATGTGTTTACTCCTCTATATTACTGTTATTTTCAAATTAGGAATACGAGTGTTTAAGGTAATTCCGCAGTTTTGCATTGCGTACTTTTACTGCACACATCTTATAACTTATAATTTCATCCATTATACGTACCGCGTTTAAAAAAAAATCACTTTATGACAATTTTATGTTACTTCAAAACATCTTTGGTTAAATTCGTGCAAAGAATTACGTTAAAATAAAGGTTTTCAAAAAAAGGCATACAAAAGTGTAGCTAGGGGGGTTCTCCGTGTCTGTAGTATATTTATTTACTTGTATTTCACATTTTAATGCCACAATTCCCTAAAAAGATCGGTGACCCCCGTTTTTTAACTGATAATTTATTTCTTTAATGCATTTTACATTTCATATCCGAAATTAAAAGAAAATTCATTTCTGGATCTTGAAAAAAAATCCTTTATCAATGCATGTTCTCAAAGAAAGATATGTAAAGAAATGTGGAAAAGACATTTGTGGATCAGAAATGTACACGTTAGTAGTTTCATTTTGCTCAAAACACAATATTTTTTCAAAAATAATTACAAGATAGGTTTACTAAAGCAAAATCCGCGCTAAAAACGTCAATAAATGTCGGGCTGTTGTGATTTTGCTGTTGCTCGTAATGAGCGTCAAGATGGCGCCACATTGAAGTAAAGGTGGTATATTGTGATTGTCATATCTTCTTAACGAGTTCGGTGACCCCGACTTTTTTGTGTGATTTTACTTTAAGTATATCATAAACTCCATGCCTGGGAAGTTTCAGCACATTCTCATTTCGGGAACAATTACTGCAGAATTACCTTAAGGTTCAAAACTTTTAGTTTGGTTGTTGAATGAATCTATAAACTTGCATATCGATTTTGAGCTTAACCACCGTTTAAGCTGATTTCAAAATATTCACTCATTCCACTTTACCTGAAGTTATGATGGTTGAGCTATACGTGTCCACACAAGTGTACTCGGTATAAATGTCTTTTGAAATATCAGAACAATATTGTGATGGCAATAAATTATTGTCAATAGTCATTTCACAGGATCTGTTTCCACCACAAAGAGATTTCACCTGACAATTGGTTAACTTGCTGCACGTTGTATCAATATTTTGATCGTCATTAAAGACACCATTCTTATTAAAGTCTCCATAATCTGCACTCTTCACCACCATCTTTTGTTTTGAAGAACAATGAACATCTTTCATTTCAGCATTGTAGGCTGTCACTGAACCTAAAATAGAGTTAACAAACTTAGGCTACTAGATAGATAGATATTTAAGAAACACTTTACACTGGCTATATACAACTGAATTGCATACATATTCATCATACTAAAAATGGAAACAAGTTAAGTATATTACACTATAATTACGGGAACCACTCATTTTAAGTAAATACAAAATAACAGCAACTGCGAATAACATTTTGATTTAATCGGTGTTACTGTTATTGTGTATTTTTTCAGCCTACCTACAATCAGTGACAAAATACGTGCATGGACCGGTTAGGCTGAGACTGTAACATAATCCCCATCTCCCCCCCGTACAATGTTGTTGGACTAAAATCAGCGGACAATTTAGTCAGTAGTTTTGTGTTGTATAGCGTCGCTGGTAACTCTACCAGCACACACATGAGCAACAATGAAACGGAGGATGGTTTTGCATGTTATTTTGCACAATCTTCTATAAGTGCCCCACCTTTCAACATCACTGATTCAATCAGTGACAAAATACGTGGACCGGTTAGCGTTAGTCTGTAACATAATCCTCCTCCCCCGTTCAATGTTGGTTTGACTAAAATTGACACTTTATTTGAAGTAGTTTTGTGTTTTATTGCGTTGCTGATAACTCTCCCAGCACAGCAACATTTAAATGGGGAGGCCAGCTGGGGGGAAGGGGGGGGGGTGTTTGCATGTTATTTTGCCGTATACAAAAATAACCTTCCAATCTAAGTGTCCCCATGCATCTTTCAATGTCACTTCTTGTAATTTAAAATATAAATCTTCCTATATGTTACTTTTTACTACTAGTCTTACCATAACCAATAGTCCTAAAAACCTGGTGATCTAACTAATAAGTCCTCCTCTATTTTGTCTTTTGATAATATTGTACAGTGATACCTTACACATTTCACTTACCGAAAGTAAACTTTTGATTTTCAGTGTCACAAGTCGCATTCCTCAATACATATTTTGTTGAAGGTTCAGCACATACGTTCTGACTCGAGTCGTAAAAGAATAAAGATTCAGAATCTGTTTGTTTTAAACGGTGTCCAGCATTGTTTTGAAATTGTATTCCAGTTGCTGCTACGCCTTTATACACGGACCAACGCCCGAGAAAGAGTGAATGGGTGGAAGATATCAGCGTTCCCTCCTTCTCGATATTGTGTAACAGTTCGCTATCAAGATAACGAAACTGTGCACTGACATTCAAGCAATTGTCAGTCATTAGAACAAAGTAAGAAAACGCCAAATTTGGATCATTGTACGCGAGCTCTTCCGATGATGTAATACACTTTCCAGAGTCGGTATGCTTGAGAAAAAGATTTTGGCAGCCTACAATTACAAAAAAGAATTTCACATTCACGGCTACACAGAATAGTAAACCTATAACATTAAATTATTAACCAAATAGCGATATAATTTGCGCGCAGGGTGTCATACTGAACCACCCTCAAACGTTTTACAAAAAAGGAATTATACCTATCACGACTACTGACAGAATACTAAACCTACGTCTTAGACCACAGAGGAGAGATATAATACACCCTTTTCATAAATGGCTGCTGATTAAAAATTCTTTTATGTGCATATAAATTGGCCCAACTAGCCTCGTACTCATGTTAAGATTTCAAAGGAATTTCTACCCAGAAACGAGGCTATAGTGCCAATTTATATTCACATAAAAGAATTTTTAATCGGCAGCCATTTATGAAAAGGGTGTAAGTTTTCAAAGTTTAATAATATGAAGTCAAAATTATATGCAAATTATCAAAGGCAGTCAAAAAACGCGGTAACGTCAGAATTAAACAATAGGAATCATCGAGCGAACCATTTTCTTGTTGAAACATCGGAAAGGGTCATAGAAATATCACAGCGTGAGACTGATCGAGCGAGTGATGTTATTTATCATTGTGATTCCTTGTAGTCCTTTAAAACTACGTCAAAACTCTTATCAAAACAGGTTTTAAGTTGTGTTAAATAAAGTAGAGTATACTAGATGTTTTATTACGCGATGGCCAATGGCAATGCATGCTGCTACCTTTTTCGCGAAATTTTTCATCTACAGTGTATATATATAGACTAAAGCGCGGGTATATTAAGCCACAACATCACCTGTTGTCAACACTTTCGAAAATAGGCCATGGGAAAGAAAAGCAATTTCGTGGCAACCCCCTGGGGAATAGATTTTCTGTGGTTCAATGCATAGTACCATATAGATCTCAACCGCCACAAAAAGTTCCCAAGCAGAAAACTTGCCAAACACCGAGAAAATGGGCGATCAGTGATTATCCTCTATTAAATTGTATTACAGCACGAAAATGTGAAATTTTGTATTCAATTACAACAAAAATTACTTGCATCATCATAAAGCTTACAAAAATCTACATATTGAAGACATTTAAACAGTTTTGTTATATCTCAAATTGTTTTCGAGTTATACGCAGTCAAAAACGCGTTTTTGACCTATATTATAGTACCCATCACCCATGAGTCGTTATTGCGATTTGCGACATTTTGTTCCAATTTTCCATTTAAAACAGCAATAACTCCGAGAATATTCGAAGGATCAAAAAACTGTTTAAAAGTCTTATATGCGGTTTTTTCTAAGCTTTCCGATGATGCAAATGATGTAAATGATTTTCTAAGCTTTCCGATGATGCATTTTTGTTGTAATTGAATACAAAATTTCACATTTTCTTGCTGTAATATACAATTTAATAGAGGATAATCACTGATCACCCATTTCCTCGGTGTTTGGCAAGTTTTTTGCTTCGGAACTTTTTGTGGTCAGTTGAGCATCTATGGTACTATGCATTGAACCACAGAAAATCTATTCCCCAGGCGGTTGCATGCCACGAAGCGAAATAATTTTGGCCAATGGCCCACGGCCTAAAAACTTAAATCATAGGTTGCCTTGCTACAACTGATTATACTGACATAAATGCTGCAAACATTAACAACAGAGTCAAAAATGTTCTATCAGTTTAGCCTTTAGTTTAGGTCTGGAATATTTTACCATGCAAAAGGCATGATTCTGGTGATTAAACGTTATTAATAAGACATGCATAGCAGAAGTGGCTTCTTCCACAATTCCTCCCATTTGTCTGATAAAACAAACCATCAGATCAAACTTCATAATAGAAACAACATATTGAGACTATATAAAGTCTGTGTATTGATGTTCTGGCAATATACAAGAAACAAAAAACTAAAATATTGAGTGATATATATATAGCTCCGATGTATGATGCGAAACGCCGAAAAGGGTGAGAGCAATATACGATACTTTGTGTTTATTAAAGTAGGCTACAACTCTGTTTATTTGGTCGAATTGCTATATCAATTACCTTAGTATAGTCCTTACCTTTAAACATTAATAACGATACAAGTAGCCAAGTTAGCCAACAATGAATTAGCCAAGACATTCTCGCATTGGTGGTGTCGATGTCGATATATAGCAAATGTTCGAATCAAGTACAGGTATATTTAATTTCCGCATACATGTATAGCCTAGCTAGTTAGTGAACCATGCACTGTCCTTATAGATAAAGACGTATATATATAGCGGTCGCTGCGTAATTGCTTCAGGCAAACATTCCGCCGTTAAATTTAATTTTAAGTGGAATCAATTCCACTTGAAATTTAAATTAGATATATAATATAGGGCGCAATTCGCTTAACCTCATTGACAAATATTTTCCGCCAGAACACAAGCAAGCTCCACAAAGCCAGGTTTAAACACAAACATACACAGTTAAAGCCATATGCAGCTATATAGAGTTGCATAAAAAATCTCAAAACGCATAATCACAGAGAAAGCGAAGACACACGCAGTTGCATGAAACCTTACTGTAGTCGATAGAAACAAAGGCGATATCCGATACAACGCGAGACTTTTTTTATTTATTGGTTTATGGATTTGACTTTAAAAATAAGAGGTCGGTAGGTCGGAAAAAAATTTAAAAAAAACGAACTGAGTATAAATGAGAACCGAAATTAATAATCTTTATAAAATTTTTTAACGTCAATTTCAAAAATACGCAAAGATCGTGGCTAATCTACATATTGATTGTCGCAACGATAACATGAGCCAGCAGTACCTAGAGTCAAAGTTCACTTGAAGTGTACTTCATGTCAGAACCCCAAATTAATTAAAATTAACTAAAATTGTAAATTCAGTTTGACATCCAAATTCTTTTTTTATTTTTCACTTTCTGAATATTTACGATCGGCGGATCCGTAAACAAAGGAATAAAAACTAATGTATACAACTTTCAGAAGCTGCATGCCCAAAACAACATCTCTCCGTTGCAACACAGACAATCCAGAAGACGTGTCTTCTGGATTGTCTGTGGTTGCAATATATCGTCTGAAAATAGTGTTCGTAAAAGGTACGGATAGGTGGATCCGGTACAAGTGTAAACCGGTACTTGGTATAGCCAAAGACACATGCCCACTCCGTAACTCGTAAGCAATCAGTGCATGACAAGCAACATAGACTCACAGTATACAACAACAATTATAGGCATTAGCAAGTATAGTTTCATTAATGAGTGATATTAGCAAAACCAAATTAAAACCTATTCAAAACAAAAAGTACTGAAACGAAACCGACCTTTTGAAATATATTTGGAAATTGAAAAAAATAAGCAAGTTTTTAATGCAATTAACACAATTAATGATCAATCTTAATTCTTAAATTAAGCCGGCTGCATGAGACGAGCAAGTTTTCTATGAGATAAGTTTTTATGTGGCAAGCCGTTTTATTTGCTCGTCTGTATATACGCAAGTTTGACAATTTTTACTGTGATAAGTACACTTGTATACGTACGTACCATAATAGCACAATATATGCTGCTTATACTGGCTTGATACAATATGCCAGTTTTCGATACACTTTATGGCCACGTTTATATAGAGCATTTGATTACAGAGTTTTCCTTGTCAAATTTTCCTTGACAAATTTACGTTCTCGTGTGTAGGGTCAACGAGTTTTCCTTTAATAGTTCCCCTTGAAAGTTTTGTTGCACAGAATTTGTCAAATATAATAATATTTATCTTCATATGTTGAAGTATTTCTTGTATACACTTCTCAAAGTTTGCCTTGGCGGCCGTACACACATCCGAACAAATTTTCCTTGTCCTGAAAAGGTGGCATGACCTCCCTGGCTAGGAAAATTCTTAAGGAGCAAATAAAATTCGTCAAGAAAAGATTGCCCGTCTGTATGGGGACTTAAAGGTATTTTTTTATACATGCACCCTGCATGTGTATTGACGGACTGAGCTAAATGTTCTGAAAAATTGGCATAAAATCTATCGACTTTTGTATAAAGTGGGAAAAGTAGTCTGCATGCCATCAATAATATGTCCAAGATTGTAGCTCTAAAAACAGAAAACACATTGAAATTAGTATCTCATCAAACCGAAATTATAAATTATAAACATCATTATTGTTATATATATATATATATATATATATATATATATATATATATATATATATATATATATATATATATATATATATATATATATATATATATATATATATATATATATATATATATATATATATATATATATATATATATATATATATATATATATATATATATATATATATATATATATATATATATATATTGCAAGTGAGGTCTTCACGCATATGACACTCTAGACCGCCCAAAAGAACAGCCATAGAGAAGCCAAGACTCGCCGATGCTTCAATTTCAGTTTTCAAACTAGCACTGAGGCAATAGGATAAGACAGATAAGCTGCACACCTCAAGTTCCAACAAGCAGGAAAGCTAATGTTGTTTCAGAAACGGATCTACTACTCGTCGCAATTACTGTAAATCTCTGGAAAACAAAACAGTATGATCTGGCTTCAAGTCAATCTCGAAAGTCAGGGTTTTCTACTGCGAGTATCAATTTTTATTTATCGATTGACGAGCCTCTCTATTTTCACTTTAAACAAAAATGGCGTCTCCACCACAAGAACTTCAACAAAAGTTACCCCTATAGAATAAAAGGAGGAGGCTACCTTTCACCATTAAATATTCCAAGTTTAAGTTAGAGATTGGTAGTTGTCCTCTACATCTCTGGTTTGGTTTAACTCAGTATATGTTGACTCCTCCTCAGCATTCACCCTCAACGACTGATAATTATCTTCTGTGTTCATTTTTGTAAGATCAAGCTCTTGATAAGTTGCATCAGCTTCAGTTGTCTCTGGTTCATGGCTTGATCGAGGTTGTCTCCTTCTAAATTTACGACGAGAACACGACACAATGTAGGAAAGGAGAATTCCAATGATAATTCCAGACACCAATGTTACGACAACAATATACCATTCTGTTCCACGGCTGGTGTCATTTGAACATGCTTTGTCTAAACGTTGAAAAGTACACTAGAACATGTATATATCACAGCACGCTGCATGTCTGTATTGCAGCAGAAACAACATAACTAGGTATTTAAATAAGCTAATGTCACAGCAATTAGGGTGATAAACAATAATTATGATCGGTAGTTAATTATCCATATTAATTTCAGTGTTCTGTACTGTACTGTGTTGATTTGTACTGTACTGTACTGTACTGTACTGTATAGTACTGTACTGTACTGTACTGTACTGTACTGTACTGCACTGTACTGTACTGTACTGTACTGTACTGTACTGTACTGTACTGTACTGTACTGTACTGTACTGTACTGTACTGTACTGTACTGTACTGTACTGTACTGTACTGTACTGTACCGTACTGCAACATAACATACTTCACTGCATTGTTTGTATAGAATATTGTACAATTCCTTCTCTAATAATATACATGAAAAATGAAAAAATTATCAATTCTGATTGCCTAAGAGCAGTGGAATTTTCTTGAAATACCGTGCCAAAAAATGAAATACAGTGCAAATTTCATTGACTATTTAGGCTTTCTGATTGGCTAAAAATAAGAAACAATAACAAAGATAGCAAGATACAGCAATTTCCAGCCGAAATAATAAAAAAACACAAACATTTAGGAGTTTTTAGGAGTGACAAAAATGGCTGGCATTAATTTTTTCATTTTACATTTATATTATTAATAAGAATAGCTAGCATGGTCTCAAACGGGCTAGCATGGTCTCAAAGGAACTTGTATTTAAAGAAAAATTCAAGGCGATAATTTATGAGCGTTTATTACCGTGGTAGCAAGACAATGATACGGTTCTGGTTTCCTTTGTGTTTTGTTTATGAATTATGAATAAGTTTGTGTGTATATATATATATATATATATATATATATATATATATATATATATATATATATATATATATATATATATATATATATATATATTTATAGGTAATAGTATGGTTTCTCGTGCAAAATTTGAAAAAAAAACATACAGGAGTGAATTTTTCAAAGACTTCAAATTTCACTCGTCCTTCAGACTCGTGCAATTTTGACAGTCTTTGAAAAACTCACACGTGCATGTTTTTTTTTCCAAATTGCACTCGAAACCACACTATTACCTATACAAACTTATTCATAATTCATAAGCAAAACACAAAGGAAACCAGAACCGTATCATTGTCTTGCTACCACGGTTATAAACGCTCATAAATTATTGCCTTGAATTTCTCTTTAAATACATGCATGTCCGTTTGAGAAGTAATATTAGAGACCTTATACGATTTTAGGACGGCAACGGCCAAAACAAAGTCCTTCAAATGAATGGTAGTAAAGATAGTTCGTCGTATATTATCAATCATATGAATTTAATACAGTCTTAGAAGTTGACGACATGCGTTTTATGGTTGGGTAGAGTTCTGCTAAACCCAGTTTGACGTTGCACTTGTTGTGGCTTGGAATGCAGCCGTTGTAGCAAGACGTGAAAATCTGTGATTTGGCGTTGTAAACAGAGCGAGGACAATGTCTAAATTATTCATATATTGTAATTACTCAATTCTTTTCAATGATCAATTATTGCATTGGTAGCCGTTGCCGTCGCGTTGCCGTCCTAAAATCGTAAGGTCTCTATTATGTATGAACTGCGACGCTGTTTATAGTTGAAAGGTATTAGCCATTCCGAAGTTGATGATTGGACTGGGGATGAGTGTTAAAAAGTGTCCAAATTAAGAAATGAACCAAATCACTAAAAAGACCACCTCAAAATTAGTAAGTATACAATAATGTTTGAAGACGTTTACATGAATATCCTTCGCCGGAATAATAAGCTTTCAAAAATCGTGATATTTATATGAAATACATTGTAATTTTTGTTTTTGGGACGCACGTCCCAAAAACAATCTTTTAATCAGTAATTTCGCAATTTTTGAAAGCTTATTATTCGAAGAATATTCATGTAAACGTTTTCAAAGTTTGTATACTTACTAATTCTGAGGTGATCTTTTTAGTGATTTGGTTCATTTCTTAATTTGGACACTTTTTAACACTCGTCCCCAGTCCTCTCATCAACTTCAGAATGGCTAATTGTAGATGGAAATTATCGAGTGGAAATTTATATACATTTATTAGACCTAACCAGGAACAGCTTCGAAAAATGCAACTATAGGTCCCTGGCAGGAGTCGAACCTGAGGCCCTGCGATTCCGGTGCAGCGCTCTAACCAACTGAGCTACAGAGTCCAGTTGTCGAGCCAACCTCGTTCCCAGGCTCTTTGCTCAAGTTTATGTATATATACTAGGATACTGCCATGTATAGGTTATGTGTAAATATTAAGATTTTGTTGGCATCTCACTCGATTGAATAATAGGTGAGGATAGTGTAGATGGAAAGTATTGTGTGGATTATCCACTAAGAAAATTCCAATGTTGCTCATAGTATCATATATTGACACTTGACAGAGAAATTGCCATCATTAGGTATCTTATTCAATCAAATCATCCGCTACATATGGCAAAAAAAACGATTTCTGATTAATCGTTACACCATTTCAAACTCACGAGGGAGATTTATAGACCGAGCATTTCTGGACAGAGTAAAATATACCTGAAAAAATAGCTATTGGTTTTACAAATGCCACACTTGTATTTCAATGCAGTTTTCTTATATGGCAATAAACTAGCTACTTATGATTTGATTACTGCACAATCAGTGGGATTGGTCGAGATGGCCCATCTCTAGTGGTCCTGGACAAATGACTCATTCGAAATTACTCGTTTTTCATCACTCATGTAGTGTATTCCCCCTGCACTGTCGGACATTGTACGGTTTTGTTTGTATGGTACACCGTAGTTCCAGATGTTGACTTCACTTTTGTTTCATAAAAATGGGTTTACATGCAATATGCAATCATAAGTCTTCTCATTTAAATTTATACGAAGCTGTGTCCTATGAAAATCATTACCTGGAGGTTTTACGAACGTCCTAGTAATGTTGCTCCATTCTGTCGAGTAGTACGAGTTCTTTACAAAAAAAAATACTATAATTAATCAAGTTTTCTACCAACAAAAGTTTTTGTCCAAAATATGAACAAAGAAGCTCTGTATTTACAGAATTTACCTGATTTTCAAAGAACCTGAGGAACAAAATATAACTTGAATTCTGTTTCAGAGGTTGATTGAAGTATTTTTGTTTTTCCGAATTATACTCCTTTCCATCACCGATCACGAACGTCAAAGGCAGAGCATCAGTTTTCAAATAAGCAGTGATGTATGGATCTTGTGTGTTGGCCTGGTAAGGTTTAAGATCGCTTGCTTTGAGGCTTTTGACTGGTTTTGGATTGTCGGAGGCAATTTGTACGATGACCATCACCTCTCTTAATGACGAACAAATACATGTTAACAACATCAAAGAAATTAGAGTAGTGTGATTGGATTCGAAATTATCACCAGGAAACCATGGGTGACAACATGCAGATACGATTAATGTGCTGCCCCTTGCCGCTATGCTAAGCATGCTGTTGCAGGTTGAATTAATAGGATTTACTGAGGTTGCAAAGTAACTTCCTTGTGCTTAAAAACTAATTATGTAATTGATGTATGGTTCATTATCTAATTTTCCTCCGGGTCCTCCGGTTTTTCTCCCTCTCAGAAAATGAACCTTTAGGTTTCAGTTAGCCTGCGACTGCGTGCCTGCGACATAACTTGATATTTAATGAATTCTGGTTGAGGCTGCACGCAGGCTAGGTCTTAGCAGTGAACTGTAAATAACCAGGTCTTAGTGATCGAGAATATTGAGCTTGAGCAAGCGTGTCCGTGTTGAAACTTCATCCGAAGATTGGTACAACTGATTTTGCCCGCATTTTGCATCATTGCGTTCATGCAACGAAGCAAAAGACTTTAAAAATCTTATTTTTTTGTCACATGTGTTGAAGATCCCCACAAACTGATACAAACAGAGTTTTTAATCCAGTTCCCACTCGGCAATCTGACGTCCGTGTCGGCCGCGAAAACGTCGCTTGCTTAAGCTCCCTAATCGCAAGCCTCATGTTTGGTCGAAGTATCAGGTGAACTTACTTGATATACGCCGGTGGTTTCGATATGGTTAGACTTGAATAAGATATCGACCCAAAAGGTTCTAAAAGTATGAAATGAAGTAAATTATGTGAAATTCCATGGTCAATAAGTGGATCTAGTCTTTGCTCATGCAATTGAAGGGGAGATGAGAGGGCTTAATAAATTTTCTCTAAAAACAAGGAGTTTAGAGAGGGGCTTATTTTGATACGCGGGGATAAGTAACTTTTTTTGAGGATCTTCTATCCAGAGTTCGTATATACATATCAGAAAAAATCAAATTCAAGGACTTTTCGAAGACGAGGACATTCTAGAACATGTATCAACAAATTCAAGCACTTAACACTGAAAAAAAAGCGTTATAAATCAGTACAATGTCACGTTGAATTGTTCAAAACGCAACTTTAGTGAATTTCAAACAACTTTTTCAAATATGATCATGTAAAATCAATTCAACAAAATGTCCATTTTTGAATGTCAAATAATTTCAGAACTAAAATATCCATAAACTAAAGCAAGACGAATTCCAGGACTTTCAAGCACTCCTTTACAAATGCGAGGACATTCAAGGACTTTCAAGTTTTGCACGAACCTCATGTCTATCTTTACCTGCTTGTTTAGTTGTAAAGGTTTCAGTGACGTAAGTGCCTCTCTGGACAGAACCATCTTTGGTCTGTATTCCAAAAGTATTCTCAGTGTTCGGTTCAAGTGGAAGAATATTGAACTCAGTTCCATACATTGCTCGAGATATCTCCTTCACAAATTTGTTGTTGAGATAAATTAAATAATGTGTTACATAGCTGGAGTCCTGAGGTGCTGTAGGTAATTCCCAGGTCACACGTGCAGAGTAATCCGATGGTGAAACATTGATATTCTTTACAGGAGCTGGCGTTTGAACTAAAATTAAAAACAATGCAAATATTAGCAAACAATTGATTTAACCATGGTTTTACTATTAAAGTCCACACTACGGGACCATGCAACCGATCGCTTTATTAAGTCCGCACCGCATGAGTCGCACTGAATCGCCTAAATTCGCCTTACGTCGTCAAACATCCCTGATTTCCCTGATCCAATTAATCATTAAGTTTTTTTAAATTTATATACCACATGCATGTTTATCCTATGCAAAAAATATATTAGTCATACGATTTTAAAGTTCATACAGATTTGAACTGCATAATCACATAGTGATACTTGAAACATGATCAAGTACACTTTGATCATACTACCATGCTCTGGGGGCCGGTTGTATAAAAAAGTATAGTTAATTGAAGTTAACTAGAGTTAGCCCGGAAGTCAATCAATAAAAATCGCGTATTTTAGAGTTAACTACTATTTAACTACAAAATATTGGTTAAAACGTAACTAAGCGTTTTATACAACCGAACCCTGGTAAAGGATGGAGTTTGATTCATTCAGTTCCCTTCAACTATTACATCAAAAGGAAAGTTGTGTCTTGATCAAGACAAAATCAATCTGCATGTCTACCAAGATATAAGGATTTTTTGCCATTGGATAAAAACAGGGCTTTCACGATACGTTTAATCCTTTACCATTAGGATCTAGTCATCGACAAATCTACTCTAGTCAATATGTTAAAAATTGAATATGCATGCATGTTATTATCACATGATAAAGCTCAATTACGACTTGTCACATGCAACAATTAAAATTTTCAACTATCTAGCTACTAATCACTATCTAAGACTAATTCTAACTGTAAACCTATATTAATGAAGAGAATGATAAAAATCCTAATTTTTACTGACAACTAATAGCAATGTCATGTCTTACCCTCTCCACACAGTTCTATTCGAAGACAAAAGTTTTGTTTTTCAGTGGATTCTATTTTCATATACCTCACATTATAAATATTAAGGCTTGTTGTCGATGCTTTGAAGCGATACTTGTTTCCTTTTATCTGGAACATTGTAAGAATTCAGAAATAAATTTTACCTTTCTTGCACCGATGGAAAGACAAAAATAACAATATGGCTAAATTAACATGTACAGTTAAATACAGGAATCGACATTTTCCTGTATGCAACCCAGCGCTATAATCTGTTTAAAAAATTAGTGTTTGTTCTGTTTAAAATAAGTGATCGGACTTTGTACAAATAGAAAAGACCCTATCACTCAAATACATTTTATGAATGGAATTTAACGGCTTCAGCAGTGATTTGACTTGGGAGTTCATGCATAAAAGTTCGGAGCTCTATAAACCAGCAGGCTATTGCGACCACTGAAATTATAGAGTGAATATAAGCAGTATTTAATTCATGATTGTACTGGTTTTCTTTTATGTACCGCGGTGATTAATTAAATAGGCTAAGCGTATATTTACCCCGATTTACCAGTTCAGGGGAAATAAGTCAAGGAGCCAGTTATTGTCCCCTCCCCATGGATACGAGCTAATCTTGCAAGAAGTAGTTTTATCTACATTCTTTCTGGGAAAGAATGCTCACTATCTTTTTTATATACCCGTATTGTACTGCTACGATCCACCAATGTTCTATCATGACTGTATTTTAACGAATATGAGCCGCTCCACCTTGTTTGTTCTATATCAGCCATAACCACAACTTGTTTTATGTGATATTGTTTCTGAAGATCAAGCATAAGATATCTAGTGCCAGAGCCCAATGGACACCAGCCACCTTTAGTAATCCTTGCACGTTTATAATTAACGTTTAAATCACCACCGCCAGAAAATATGGAATCTGGAAAAGTGTTTGCGTCATGGAGTAGCGGTTTGTCACATATTTTGCCTACAGTAAAAACAGATAAAGTAATTAACGCCTCCATTGGCATCTACTTAGTAACGCAATCGGACCTCCTTCAGCCCTTAATACAAAATGACTGAAAATTGCAAATTTCGCAAGGCTATATT
The DNA here is from genome assembly GCA_902702795.2 of Paramuricea clavata. Taxonomy (NCBI): domain Eukaryota; kingdom Metazoa; phylum Cnidaria; class Anthozoa; order Malacalcyonacea; family Plexauridae; genus Paramuricea; species Paramuricea clavata. Next base: position 20,166 of record CACRXK020003663.1, on the reverse strand, counting down.
ATCCGCATTTTACAACATTTCGCAACGAAACTTTGGAATATTACTAATTTTGTGATGCTCTTTCAAGCTATGATGAAATTTTTGTCTAGATCAAAATTTAGTCTATAATGCAAATGGTCCATTGAGTTCCACCAAAGCTACTAGTAGGTCTAAATACAGTACAGCATGAATTAGCCGTCACAATTTCGCAAGTTTACTTCGCTAGAGCTCCAGTTGATCGCCTTTATTAACTTGCTTAACTACAAATTCAGAATGGCAATACTTTTCTGGGTAAATAAAAGATTTTGGGCATCTTATTCGATAGAACAAATTTTTTATGGAAATCTCGAGTGTAAATAATATACACTTATTACAACCTCGGGAGACCCCTGAGGTACGAGGTTGCACTTATTAGACCTATAACAACAAGGCATTTTTTAACTATATAACTGGGGGGGCCAAAGCCCCCCAGCCCCCATGGTGGCCCCCCCACTCAACCATTTTGGCCCCCCCAGTCAAAGTCCCTTTTCTCTAAAATATAAGCAAAACATGGAATTTAGAAGGGAGGTTTGATATTCTAGTAACTGAAATTTGCTTTGTGAATCTTATGTCCTGCTTTTATGTTTAATAAATACCTTATTAGATTCTAAACATTTCCCAGGCAGTGGATTGCATTTCCCAGACCCTATAGATTTGAGTTGTTGGACTAGTTAGTGACCACAGGGGGCAACAGGCCCTCAACCAAGTATTTTATAAGGGGGGGGGGGGGTAATTTTGGCCCCCACCAAAAAAAAACCAATTTGATTTCGAAACTAGAAGTATTTGAAATCATATATACATATAATCAAATATCTGTAATAGATATTTTGAAAACATTTCTCGTAATAATCCATCCTGACTCGCGGATATCATAGACTTACAAATCATAATGAACGAATTAATGAAAGGGCCAAACAAAAGACGTACAGAAGACTTTGAAAATGCCATTTCCGATGATTTAGAGACGCAAAATTTTCAAAATATTTCCGTTCTGTGCCAACCATGGTGGCGCTTCGTGGGAGTCGGGAACTCTAAGTTTATCAAGCTGGCTCCCTAAGTGACAGCCAAGTTGTGGTATCTACATAAACATACTATGCAAGTACTTAACTGAAGGTTCAGTCTATATCTACAGCATAATGTAATGCTGTATATCCAAAAATCTGTTTTAGAAAATGCAGGGAATTGCAGTCATAGGGGTAGAAAAATACAAAAATTTTCTGGGGGAGAAAACCCCAGACCCTCTCCAGGGCCGTAGCAACTGCGGGGGGGGGGGGCTGGGGGGCTGCAGCCCCCCAATAATTTGCTAATAATCATTCATTTTTCAAAATCATGCAGACCTTTATTATTTAATCCATGACAAACTGCAAAGAATGAAGATATTACCCATACTTTCCTGCAACTTATCCAATATATCGTTAATTAAATACACCTTCGTCCATTTAGTACTACTGAATTCTAAATTTCCACATACTAAAAACGCTGTTTTCTGACAATCAGAAATCCACCAAATTTTCCCCAAAGTCCAGGAAATGGCATTTCAGAGACTCTAAATTTAAAAATTTCCTCGGGCCTTCGGCCTTCGCTTTCAGCCCCCCCCCAAACGAAAAGAGCTTCCTACGGCCCTACTCCCCCCCTACTATTAAATGCGATACCACACCAAACTTTTTGTTACCAACAAACCATCTATCATTGCTCCACACTTGGTATAGTATGGTCCCTTTTTGTAGATGGCCCCCATTGACAAATTCTTAAAAAATGCCCTGTTTATAAGTCATTCATAACGTAAACGTAAGACGCCACTGAACCAAATGTGAACAAACAAGCATATAGCAAACACTTCTGTTGCGATGTATTATTGCTGGCATGTACTATACCAGCACACCATGGCATTGCCATTCCTAGATCAAATTCGTGCTGATGGCCATTTTATCGGCGTGGAAGATTTATTGATCAAAGAAAATCTGAAAAAATAATAGTCCGTCGTATATTTGAATTATCCTTTGGGATATTGCTTGCTTCTTTCATCCGATTCTTATTAAAAATTTAGCAAACAATTAAATTATTTTTTTGTACAATTAAGGTACGAAATTTACATAGTGTGCAAATTTGAAGGCGTTAGCGTTATAATTTAGTTGATATAACAAAGCAGGAAAACTTTGTCACTGGCGATTCGCTGTCAAGATAATTTAAAACTACAAGTTGTCTCGCACATTTTCATGCATATTATTAATACGTAATGGATGATTCCTCGTGAAATTTGGATAAAACAAAACTGTGGCACTGGTGCTATATTTTGATGCTTTTTGAAAAACTCACTCGACGTGCAATATTTTATCCAAGTTGCACTCGAAAGCATTCTGACTATTAGGCCTACCTAAATTTATTTGTTGATTTTCGGTGAGATAAAAAATAACAAAAGTGTGAGATATAATTGTGTGACACAAATCTTTTAAAATTAACGCAGCAAATTTGAATAAGCAACGGAACAAAAACTTATTTCAATCCCAAGTTTGCAAAGAACTTTCCTCGTTATAATTTTGCAATCTGCAAAAATACCACAAATCGACCTGAAGTTTTTGACAAGAGGGGTTGATGAGGCTACCGCCGTCCTCTTCTAAAACCTTGCTAGTACTTGGCTTTGGATAAAGTCCAGCAAATCACGCCGGGTCAGCTCTTCCCAAAAATCGGCCATCTGATATAAACTTTTTCAATATATTTCGGATGGACATGAAACTTGCTACATCAATATAACTTTCCATTCCGAACAATCGTATGTTTTTTTATTTTTGAGATTTAACGGTTTTTGGCGGGAAAATGACGTCACGAAACCTCCAGTTAAAATTTATTTTCAATATCTTAATAGTTTTTAAGCAGAATGTGGAAGATCATGTCATGAAGAGTTCAAAACTGAAAAGAGATTTTAAATATCTTAATTTAATCACGAGATACAGGGAGTTTAGAATCGAATTTTCCACCATTTTGTTACTATTTTTAGATTTTTCACGGTTTTTATAGTGAAATAACTTTGGATTAGGTTTAAATATTTAAAATCCGTTTTCAGTTTTGAACTGTTCATGACATGTTCTTCCAAATTCTGCGACAAAACTATTAAGATATTGAAAGTAAATTTTAACTGGAGGTTTCGTGACGTCATTTTCCCGCCAAAAACCGTTAAATCTCAAAAATAAAAAACATACGATTGTTCGGAATGGAAAGTTATATTGATGTAGCAAGTTTCATGTCCATCCGAAATATATTGAAAAAGTTTATATCAGATGGCCGATTTTTGGGAAGAGCTGACCCGGCGTGAATTACCAATCAAATCAGTCAATTCGTCACTGTAATAATGGACATCATTATATATTACAAGTCTATTCTCTTTTGTGATTGGTCAAAACGCGTCAGATAATTCTCGGCATCTTTGAAGCCGTCGCGTTATTTTTTGCTGCTGACGCCATCAGCATGCAATAATACTTTTTGGGATCAAAGTTCGGTTCAGAAAAGGTATTCTTGCACGCTGTGGTTACCAAGCCAGGGCGCGGTCCACTGTTTGCCAAGCGCACGAATATTCCATATTTTTAAAAGCGCAAACAAAATGGCTTTGCTTTCTTTCTAGCTTTTGAATATATAATAAAACAATTAATTGAATTCGTTTTTCGTATGGTATCGAGAATTATATCAAGGCCTTTGTTTGTGTTATCCACCTCAGTCTTCGGCTTCGGTAGATAACACAAACTTCGGCCATGATAATTCTCGATATCATACTATACCTCATTCAATATTTAACAATTATTCGCCGAAGGCGAAGTGATTACCGGTGGATATTCACCGAGACGAAGTCGAGGTGAATATTCACCGTAATCACTAAGCCTGCAGCGAATAATTGTTTTAGTATAAATTTTTAATAAATAAAACAAAATATCCAAATATCAGTTTAATTAAAATTAAGAAATAAAACTGTTTTCGGCCGGTTTTACGGTTGCTGTTTTAGTGTTGCGGTGTTTCTTGTACACGCGTGCTTTCAAAATAGCTTCTTTGTGACTTTTCTGCCTTTTTACAAAGTTGTTTTTCTCGATTTCTGCTTAGAATATAAACAAAATGATGGAATTACTTTTTTACCAGACTTATAGTTAAAAAAATAGTTTCTGTTTAGCGTCAATTTGTTCAAGAAATGGCTGAGGAAATTGGTAAAGTGGAATGTAAAACTATTGCTCGAATGCCTCGAAATAAAGTTTTAATAACACTTTTCACTTTACAAGTTTCGAATACACAATACAGGGCCAGCTAGGACACCATACAGAACAATGAAAACATGACATATCAAAAGAAATAGTATCCCACAAATTGAGATATCTATAGGATACAAAACAAATTGGTTTTAAAAGAATATCACGGCAAGGTTTTTCCCAACAGTCGGGATAGTTTTCCTATATTTGTTTGAATTGAACGTTTCGGAGTGTTAGTCAAGTTTTAAATTGTTCGTGAATATGTTTGACACAGTAAAAGGAATCCTATGCCTTTCAAGTTAAATACAACATTTTGTGCTTCTTTCGTTCTCTGAGTCGCTTTTTTCAATATTTTGTCGATTTTGAAAAAAAAATTTGCAGAATCATTCTTTTTGAAAAGCATTATTTATTAGTCGGCTAGTAAATAATGCGTCAGATTTACTAGTCAACTAGCCAATCAGAACGCGCGAAAGCTTATTTGATATGCAAAAATTATACTAATTGTTTAATATTATACACAACGCACCACGATACGTCAGTTCTTGATAACTTGATTTATAGCTTATATATATGGTTATCATGTACAGATCCGTAACTAGGATTGGCCGAGTCGAGCGCCGAAGACACGAGGCACCTTCGTGGGGTCTGGGGTCATGCTCCCCACAAGAATTGTCGATTTTCTAAGGCTTACAAACGCTATTTCCTGCATTCTAAGAGAAGTTCAACCGAAAATTCAATCTCATAAACAATTACATAATGCATAGAAAACCGGTACCAATTCGTAGAAAATGTTAATAAAATTGTTTCAAACGTTTTGCCCACTCAATTAATGGCCGCCATTTTGAAACTGACTGCACAAGTCACTGGAGAAATCTACCCTGGGCCTGCGATGCTTTGATGGAATGTCACGTTTGTGACACCACAAAAAAACTAAAAACGAACAAAGATAGAAAGCCTCATTGTATAACACTGGCTCGTTCGGTGTAAAAAGCAGAATTTCTTACCTCAACATCGAGTGCATGGCCTGCAAATCCAAATACTCCATAAGGGTACAGCGAAGGGATATAGCTTGCCAAAGGAGCGTGAGAATATTGAAATACATAAACATTTGTAGTATTCATGTGTTTAGATCTTAGTTTGGCCTCCTGTCTGCTCCCACAAATCATCCATCGATCTGATTCAAATGCCACGCTCGGTTTTAACGCTTCCAAATAGGAAGGAATACATTTCGGTAGGTACAATTCTCTCGCTTTCTCATGCACCGCTTTGGATGAATTCTTGAAATGCATCTTTAGTAATTCCTCGAAATTTTTCAAATAATAGCTTATGTTCGTCGACTTTTGCAATAATTGTTGCTGGCCCACAAACATTTCATCTTTAGTAATACCAATAATTATATTTTGTATTTTGACGTCTCGGTCCTCCCATAATTTTTGTGGTTTATCAGCAATGAATTCTCCATCAACATTAGGCGCAGTCCATATTCCACCAAATTCTTTGCTATTCACCGCTATTTTTAATGTGTCTTCAGTCACATTTCTTAGACATTCAAGCACATTTTCATCATTGTCGCAATTAACTTTTCCTAGAAACCATTTTAATCCATCTTTGATATAGGAATCTGTCATAATCGCCCACGGCATAAGCATGTTTCCACTTTGCAAGATCGCTCTGTCAAACAACTCCCAGCTACCTTTAGATAACGTATGTGCTGAGACACTCGCACCTCCAGCACTCTCGCCAAATATGGTGATTGATTTTGGATTTCCACCAAAATATGCAATGTTTTCTTTAACCCATTTCATCGCCAAACGTTGATCATACAGACCGAGGTTACCTGAAGATCACAAAGAACCAATATTAAAAGAATACAATGTGACAATAAAAATTTTGTTTCCATTATTTTAATTAGAAAATACATGCATGCAGAAACCCCACGCCTTGCTGATAAAACCATTGTATTTTCCGAACGTGAAGTATTTAAAGTAGTTGTCATAATAATTTTGTTAAGAATATTTTTACAAATGAAAAATCCCCTAAAAATATCACTTTTATTTTATTTTTAATTACAAATTTATCAATTCCCCAAAAATATATGTTAGGTGTGTTATTATACGTAATATACAGTAAGCTTCAATTTAAGGTAAAATTCGACCTCAAACCTTTCGCAAGACGGTCTAAATGTTCTTTATGAATTAAATTTCCTTTATCGAAAAAGTTTGAGTTCATTAAATAAAATGATTACAATTTCTCGGATTCAAATAACTTTGCTTTCTTTTTTGATTAAAAATTTTAATATAATAAAAAGGGTAATCAATAGAGAAACACTGAAATTATATGCTGTCTTTTCTCATTTAAAATATACACAACAATCAGCTTTTAAAGCAATTATAAAGCAAACAATACATCAATATTTAAAACAAACTTACCTTCATGATTTTTCTGTGTTGGTGTTATGTACTCAGGTGAATATGATGTTTGTGATGTTACTCTGAGTGTATATCTACACCGGGCAAGCTTGAAAAATATGCCTGGCTACGGCGCCTTTACTCCTTTCTTTTAGCAATTCTTTCGCCTTTATTTTCTTAAAAAGGTCTTGAAATTCACAAAATCTTGCAAAAATGAAACAATTTGCAAAAAATGATCAAATCAAGAAATATTTGCTATTTTACTGTGGTCATGCAGTCATTATAATGCAAATTTTAAATTTGACCAATTAGTGTTCGCTATTCGCGATATTTTTGAGATCAGAGGGGATGACCACCCACCCTACACGCACGGTCACCCACGATCATTAGTGCTTTCGTTTCCTCGGATGTAAATAGCCGGGGAAACTATATATGAAAAACTATGTATGGAAAACTCGAAATATTTTGACCTTATTAAAATCATTGGACATAAATCAGTCAGCTGTCCGCCATCTTGGATTATTGTGGATATGCATGTTACTTCGAAGTTCGAACGCATAATAACACAAATTCTTGAATCTGCGGCCATGCAATTTCGGTGCAGCGCTCTAAACAACTGATCGGAGCTAAAGCGTCGCGGTGTTGAGTGAATTCATCGCTCCCTATAGGTTGTTGTTCCAAACGATTTATTTCTTTATGGATAGAAATTGTTAATTATTAAGAGCTATCAGAAACGTCGTTTCATCAGTGAAACTAAATCTGTGAAATTTACATTTTGCGATGGCGTACCTTTAATCCTGTTATCTCCAGTTGTGAGAAATCCAAGAGCTGATAATCTGTAATTGATCGTCACCAGTATCACGTCCCCGACTGCTACGAAATTCGAACCTGGATACAAGCCAGTGTATCCGCGCCGAAACGATCCACCATGTATCCAAACCTAACGGGAATATAAGCTACGTCATTCAAAGCATTTCACCTGTCCTGTCAGTATAATTTTATAGTTAGGTTTTGAGAGTGGGGAAACGAAATATCATACCATGGAAAAACAATAGATATAAAGAAATAAACATTGCGTCATTTGAGCAAGGTCTTTTTTGCGCGTTTTTGCCGGCACCAGGATGGAATTTGGATGCACCTTGAAGATATTGAACTGAGTCGCGCGATCAAATGGCAACATTTGATATTGACTTGTTCTCCCCAAGCCAACGGCGCAATGCGCCGTTCCATGCGTTAGCCCGGACCGGGGAGAGGCTACTAATTCCACTCGGCCATTTATACCCGGAGAAAGGGAAGCATTAGCGAAGTCAAAAGTATGGGTGGGCCTCCTCACTGATCTCCAAAATATGGCTTTTTTCCAGGATAAGCAAAATACCATGATTACCTCGATTTTCATTGTTCTGAAAGGGAATGTAAATCCCACGGGCGTATTTCCCTCATTACCGATGCATACGCTTTTGTCTTCTAAATTTTCCCGAGAAATTTAGTTGAACACAAAAGATTTCTTTGTTCCCTTATGAGGAGAAATTAGAAGACAAAGAAATCTTTTGTCCTTTACTAAATTTCCCGAGCGAAAGCGTATCCCATTACCTCTCATTGGAGAGCTGTATCTCATCGAAAATCATGGGCACAACTATTGACTACAACGTCCCGTACCCATACGAACGATCACTTTGCCAGTTTTTATTCCGCAATCTTGAACTTTTCAATAGGCAACTTGCATGTTACCAAAGCATCATGGGAAAAATGGTAACCTTCACATGCACGCGAAATGGCCGCCGTGGAGCGAGCATTTTGCATGTGAGAAATATAGTTTATTTTTAACACTTTTTTCGTAACGTTTGAAAATTTTAAAACAACGGAGAACTTTGTAATGCTATAAAGTTTGTTTTGACTCAAGTACAGCGAAATCGAACCGAAAATGGACGAGAAAATTCCTGTAGAAGAACTAAGGAGCGAACAGTGTGCTCATAAATATGTTCCAAGAGGAAGGGCCTTCCCAACGTTTTAAGGTGAGCACGCTTAGTAAACATCGGGCGGCTCATCATTTTAAACTACAAATTTGTGTGTGTTGTATCTTGATGTACATCTCGTATTTTGACAACGATCGAGTGTTTCCTGCGGATTTTTTCGCTTGTTGAAATCGGCTAATTCATGACAAAATGTCTGTCGATCGTTCGATCAGCATGGCGCTCAAACACAATGCTTTAAAAAGACCTTAAAAAATGTTTTGGCGCGAACTAAAAGCAGTTCAAACCGGTTTTTTCTGCCCCGGTAACTTTACTTTGTAAAAACGCCAAAGAGAAAGCATTTTGCCTCTGTTGTCGCTTATTTTTCTGCTTCCTTTGTTGTGGTCGGTTTATTTCCTGTCAAAATAAACAAATAGGTTTTTAGTATTAAAATATTAGGCTTAAAATATATTAAATTCATAGTTATATTAACGTAGGAAAAACCGTTTTAAATTTGCATTTAAGCTAGTAGAATATAATATAGTAAATTTTTTAAATTTAGTTATTTATAGTAAATTTAGGTATTTTAATCTTCAGGCAGGCCCTAAGGATTAAATTTGTAAATAGTAAAATAAATAATTAAGGTATAGGTTTAAAAAATATAAATTTTTTGATGGATATTGAGCCGGGTACTTCATCGGAGGCAGATAAAAGCAACACAGAAAATGCATGTTCTAAAAGAAAATATAAAGGAAGTGGAACAATTTGCTGCATTCCAACATGTAGTAGCAACACTAAAAGAAATCCAGAACTCTCATATTACCAAATTCCAACTGACAAAAAGCTCAGAAAGATGTGGTTGCATTGGATCGGACGAGCTAATTTTACACCAAACAACCATCACAGAGTTTGTTCAAAGCATTTTGTGAGTGGCAAGAAGACATGTCTTCACAATGTTGCAACTATAGTACAAAAACTATTACTGGCCACCCAACCAAAACCCAGAACAACATCTAAATGCAGAAATAGAGACAACACAATTGAAGATATTTCTGAGATAGAAGATGAGCCCACTAGTGAGGACAGAATTTCAGAACTTGAAGAGCTGGTTGAAAACCTTCAGCAGAAAGATCAAGAACAATAAGAAAAGATATCCGATTTGAAGGGAAAAGTCGAACAGTGCAATTTTTCTATATACCACATTAACAAGCTCACATTAACGAGAACACACCGAGTATACCACATTAACGAGAACAACACCTCTCCTCTATAGTACCACAATCACACTTCCCAAGGAAGTGGAGATGAGCAACGGCACTAAGACCCGCTCCGATAGAGACACTGTATAACGAACGACTTATGACACACACACACACACACACGAGTTTGGGCCGATTGTTGACGCTGATTGCCGCGAACACAGGACGAGAAGGACGATGCGATAGAGGATGGATTGGGAGAAACGAGGGTCGTTAACCCAGCGAGGCTGGCGCGAGGTGCCAGATCATGAACAGGGAAAGGTACTTAACTGAGATTGGGCAATCGACGGGCAACGAGCCAAACGACGGGGCTGGCTGCGGGTTACGAATGGGCGTGGGTGAGGGGGGGTGGGAACAACTAAGAACCCCCGTGGGTGAGGGGGGATGGGAACGACTAAATGTCACGACTGAGAATGAGCTACTGGCGTAAACAACTTACATAAGGTAGGTTATGCAAATGCCCTCATTAGCATTTGCCAAGCTGTGCCTGGGGCCTCTATCTTGTGCCTGGGGCCCCCTATTCTGATAACAAGTACAACAACTCAGTTCATTATTAATATCATTTATTTCATAAATCCAATTAACAAGCTCGCTTCGATCGTAACTGGCAAATCTGATAATTGACTTGGCGGTTTGTGGTACCACTGAAGAGAAAGTTCGGTCGAAGCCATGACTGTGGGTCGAGAGTTTGCGTTTAGTCATGGCCACGTTCACAAATTAGGTATCGACGCCTTGGTGACGTATTTACATTTAATTTAATTAACCTAGCTGTTCTCGAGTGCCGAAAACAACACCTCCCCAGGGCACCACTCCAGCAACGCTGGAGAGAGGGGTTCGAGGCACTCGAACCCTCCTCCAAAACGGTTCGAATTAGGCCAGCGCGGCAGCTATTGATGTTAGCACGGGCGATGGAGTCCGAATGTAAAGAAGGTACGCGTTGCTTGACCAACGACCCAATGTCTTAATTAAGTGATCCTAGATGCCCGTAGACGCTGCTGCTGTCGCCGCGCCAATCCTAAAAGTGTGACTGGTGTAAGGTACCACGTATTCTCATGTTGGATAAAATCGCACGGAGCCAACAGTTGACCACCACTGGTGTTAGCGGAGAACCATCGATCAGATACCACGAACAGTGACCTGGGAGCGTTGCCTCGAACCTGAAGGTAACGGCGAACCGCAGATACGGCGCAGATGCGCTTTCCCGACGCACCGATGAAGAGAGACACTCCTCGGCGGAACGGGTCCGTTTTTGACGTCTTGATGAAGAGGTGAAGGCAACCCGACGTATCAAAGGACACGCCTGAAATCGACAGGACCTGTAGTCGTGACCAACATGCCCCCCAGAGATGCGCATCTACAACGATAGGCAGAAGCTCCATAAACGCGATGGATTGTGGGGAAGACAGAAACGACCAGGAACCGAAACACCAATGGGAACGCCACATTGCTCCAAAACCGATGGGCCCTGCTGCGTCAGACGCGCCGAACAAGTCGGTAAGCTGGGATACGCCAGGCGACAAGAAGAAGCTGATGCCATTCCAATCACGAAAGAAAGCGAGCCATCAGTGGACATCCCGACAAAAATCGACGTTAAGGCGAATTGGGTGCGAGCGATTGCAAAAATGAGCCAGAAGATCAATCATACGTCGCAAAAACGTTCGCCCAGGACGGAAAACTTTGCACGCGTGGTGGAAGTGGCCAGTCAAGGACTCTAATTCCTGACGGTGACAAGTACGCTTGTTGGACCAAGACTGGAGGAGTGACATGGAACGGTTGAACTTTTCGGCTGGCAACCAAGCAATTTGAGTGACCGAGTCGAGCACAAATCTCTACCGAATTTATTTGTTTCTAATTCAAGATCGCTGATCAGCAAGATTGACGAACTGTCTGCTACAGTAAAATCCTATACATCAGACATTGTCGTTGTTACCGAAACGTGGCTTTCTTCAAATGTTCCTAATTCAGCAATAGATTTATGCGGTTATTCCTTACTGAGGCATGATCGTTCCGACGGCAGACGAGGAGGTGGAGTCTGTGTCTTTGTAAAAGACATGCTTCCGTTCATTCATCTTAAAGAGATTGAAAGTCACGAATATGAGTCGCTTTGGTTACTCTTAAAACCTCACCGCTTGCCTCGTGGTTTAAATTCAATTGTATTGGGAATCGTGTACCATCCACCTGGAAGTGACGATAAAGCCCTTCTTTCACACCTTACCAAATCAATTGATTCTGTCCTTTCCACCAATCCCGGTGCAGGAATTATTTTGGCCGGAGATTTTAACCAATTTAAACATCGCCAGTTATGCAGTTCCTTTAACCTCAAGCAGTTAGTCAAAGACGCTACTAGAGGAAAGAATATTTTAGATAACATATTTACCAACATTTCTAAATTTTATAATTCTGCCCTGGTAATTTCTCCAATTGGACATTCCGATCATAATTCCATCGTTCTTAAACCTCTTCAAGCTAACTCTTATGGTGGCACAAGGTCTACACGTTTAGTACGAGACTCTCGCCCAACCAATCGTCGAATTGTTAGCGATCATCTGTCGAAAGTTAATTGGTTACCTTTGCACCATATGGAATCTTGTGACGAGCAGTTCCAGTATTTTTCCACCATCGTTGATAATATCATAAACGAACATTTGCCTTGGAAACAAATCAAAATTGATTCTAGTGACAAGCCCTGGATTACTTCCGAAATAAAATCTCTCATTTCCAAGCGGCAGACAGCATGGGCGGCTGGCAATAACCTGATGTTCAGATTCTATCGAAACAAAGTCAATGCACTTTGCAAGAAGGCACGACTAAATTACTACAATAAAAGTATCGCGGGCGTTCAACAGTCCGATTCTCGTAAATGGTGGTCAGCGGTGAAGAATATTGCCGGTCTTCAGTCTTCTAAGAATGTATCTACAATGATGTTCCAAGGTAAATCCTACTCTGATGCCGATTTAGCAAATTTGCTCAACGACAAGTTCGTTGCTGTAGGGTCCTCCTTACCCAATCTAAACTGGCTCCCCCTTCCCACAAATGACATTCCAGATGATTTCTGCATCTCTGTCGAGGAGACTGAAAAGGCCCTATTATCATCGAAACTTCATTCATCTGCTGGTCCCGATGAAATTCCTTCTTGGCTCCTCTGGGAAAACGCTTCAGTGTTGTGTCGACCTTTGTGTTCTATTTTTAATTCATCAGTTCGTGAAGGATTTGTTCCCTCAATATGGAAGGCAGCAAATATTACACCAGCTCATAAATCTTCGCCTCCTAAAGATGTTGATTCTGACTTCAGACCAATTTCCCTCACACCAATTATCAGCAAGATTCTTGAATCCTTTCCCTACAAATGGCTACTTGACTCCGTCTCAAAAAAAATTTATTCCTTGCAATTTGGTTCGCTGAAGGGTTCAAGCACTAGTATGGCATTAATCTACATGCTACATAAATGGTTTGAAGCAGCTGACAAACAAGGTAACACTATACGGATTTGTTTACTTGATTTTTCCAAGGCGTTTGATAGATTAGATCATAACATTCTGTTGGAAAAATTGAAAGACATGGAAATTCATCCCGTGTTACTCAACTGGATCGCAAACTTCCTAACAGACAGACAACAAAGAACCCGTGTTGGTCAGTTCTTTTCTGAGTGGAAGTTTTTAAACGCCGGCGTCCCACAAGGAACGAAGCTTGGCCCGCTATTATTTTTGATCATGATAAATGACTTGGTTGTAGCGGATGAAACTGTTAAATTTGTCGATGATACTAGCCTTTGGGAAATAATATCAAACAATTCCCCTTCCCAGTTACCCGCTAACATCATCAGCTGCTCTGAATGGTCATCAAACAATAATATGAAGTTAAACGTATCAAAAACCAAAGAATTGCGTGTCTGCTTTTCTAAGCTTACTCCATCGTTTGCCCCTATTACCATTCGCGGTCAATTGGTCGACGTCGTTTCCGAGGCCAAACTATTGGGCGTTGTCCTTTCGGACGACCTCAAATGGAACTGCCATATTGACTACATTTGCAAGAAAGCCGCGAAGCGTTTGTACGGTCTGCGCCTTCTTAAAAGAAATGCTTTACCTTCTCATATTCTGATCTCAACCTATTGTACACATATTCGACCAATTGTCGAATATGCTTGTCAGGTGTGGCATTATGGCCTTCCTCATTACCTGAGTGATCAAGTTGAAAAAATACAAAAAAGGGCATTAAAGATTATTTTCCCTGGAACTATCTATGCTGAATGTTTGCTTAAAGCTAACTTGATGACTCTTTACGAACGTAGAACTGTTCTTTGCAAGCGACTTTTTTCGAAGATGTTGGAACCCACTCATAAACTGAATGCCTTAGTACCGCCTAAAAGTCTTCAAACTTATAATCTGAGGTCTTATCCCAACTTATTAGTACCTAGGTGTAGAACTGAACGTTTTTCGAACAGTTTCATTCCTGCTGCGTCTTGTGCTTATAATAATAAGTAAACTTTAGATTATTATCGCTATTTTTATCTAACTTACCTATTTTTACCTGTAAATATAGAATAGATTGAATACCTATGTTCTTATACCCTGTAATTCCAAAGTAATTCAGTTGTTACTGCTAGTTTGGAAATTTTTAATAATAATAATATCACAGTTCTGAAGGTGTTCGAAAATAATGCTGACATCAGCACTTTTATTTTTCAAATGCTGTAACTCAGGAGGAATTAATTGTATTGATTAAAACTTTTTGGTGAACACTTGTAATAATAATATAAACAACATATAAAATTTCCAGTATAGAGTTATTGTTTGTTACTTGGGAAAGATCCATCACTTTTGTAATAAAGTATGTTGTCAGACGTCCATGTTTATAAACAGTCGCATGGCTACCCTTGGAAAATATTGTGATGTTTACATATATTCCGGGAAAATGTTGTGATATTCCCCCATATTCGGGCATATTCCATGATATTCCGGCATATTCCGTGATATTCTGTGATATTCTGGCATTCCGGGTTTTCACAACACCCCTTTGAATATTGCACATCCACCATACCAAACTTTGGATTGCCCCTCGCCACTCATTTTTTCCACCTTATAAATGCAACGTCTGATCTTTTATGAACCTGTCTAACCATACTTAATTGACAACCTAGGAACTCTTCAAATATCTGGCTGCTTAATCGTATTATAATAACCCTTTGAGCCACTGTTGGTTGATCACAAGCAAAGATTGCACTGACATATAACTTGAAAAATAATGACCAATGTAAAAACCATGCAACCCTGCAACAGCTTCACTGATGTCCCAAATTGAACGTAATTTCATCAGTGTTTTGAGAAAGATGATCCCCAATCAGTTATATACATGCATGATTCCAGATAATTGAAATCAGAGCATGCAGGCGGTGATCATTTTCTGTTGTCACCAGTAATCAACTACCAAGCTCTGTTCCTTCATTAATTTAATACACATAATGGTCAATTCTGTTTGAAAGTAACCAGATGTTTGTTCAAGTTCTTAACACGTTGAGGAGAGGGCAATGCATGGCTGTCATATACAAGATGCTCGCAGGTGATGGCATGCAATTTTGAATATTTGCTTCCTGAATTGGGATGCGAAATTCTCATTGGTTAGATGCTACAATTTATATGTTTCTGCTGAGCTCTATTATATGTCTTTGCAAGTTAAAACTGGTATGACAATATCAGAATTAAGTTGAGACATACTTCCATAATCAACAATCAAATTATTTCAACAATCAAAGTTGAAATACAAAATATGCCATGAATTACGCCTGTATTCTGAAAGCTCACTCATACTCAAAAAGAGTGGAGATTTAATCTGTCTTTAGTGTCAGTGCTGTTTTTGAATAGCTGGAGGGTGAATAGTTAGAGTTGGTTACGACACTAACCCTCCAGCTATTCAAAAACAGCATTGACACTCAAGAGATCACCAGATTCAACTTCTACTCTTTGAGTGTGAGTGAGCTTTTAGAATACAGGCATTAATGACAATGCAAGCATGCTGTAAACAGTTCCAAGTCCTCTGGCTGTTACCAGAATTTTTTCTTGGTATTTGCATGCTTTGCGCTTGTGGCATCTTCCCCCTGAAAATCCTAATGCACATATCAACGGCCTGCCCGGGGGGTACACCCCCCGGGACAACCGGGGGGAAACGAGGGGGAATTTGGTATTTTATCTGTGTATTCTGCCCGTGAACCCCGGGGAAATTACAAACTTTGCAATAATAGGACGACAGGGGGAGGGGAAGTAGGGGACTTTGACGTGACAATTTGAATTTTATAAATGAAGTGCACAATTGGTGCGAACTCAAAATCGCAGGCTCATAGAGAAAAATATCGATCGCCAACTTATTATTTATGATATTTTGTAGTGGTCTTGCTAAAATTTGAATAAATAAATACAGAATACATGAGTGCCATTAGGGCTATTTATACAGCTTAAATAAAGCTGCAGCTTAAATAAGTCGCGAACGACTCATATAAACAGTCAATTTGCAATAAGCCGCAGCTAAAATAATGTTTGTATGCTATTTATATTATGAACTACTTTATTCTAAGCCCCAGGGGGAGGGCAGTTTGACTTACACATTTCCCGGGGGAGGGAGGGGGAATTAATGCATTAGAATCATGTTTTTTCAAAGTCCGGGTGTGTACCCCCAGGGCAGGCCGTTGATATGTGCATAAGTGTAAGGGAGGCCTAGTTGCCCTAGTTGACTTTGCTCTATCAGTTATTTTATTCCATTTGCATTGATCTTTTAACCATTTATATTTATTTCTCAACTTTGAACAGATGTATTGATTAGATTACTGTTTAGATTGCTTTCTTTCACTTGACTGTTGTTAGAATCTCTATGTAAATGAATATCAAACCCCTTAATTTGTTGAAAAATGTTCTCATTTGGAGATTTTGTATGGTTAAATGACTCTAAATTGACACAAATCATCAATTTTGTCTGCCAAAACATATGCAAATTGTTTTAGCTCCTGTTCAACTAATTTATCTGTTACTACCATTTTCGAGCTTCCGTGAAGCGTGCATTTATAACTAGGTTTTAAAACGTTTCTTCCGGTAGAGTTTGTCAATCAAAACTATTTGTTTGGCGGTAATAACGTTTGTAGGCGTGGCGTCAAACAAATTGTTTTGAACACAAAACTTTTACTTTATACTGTATTACAGTAAAATTTTATTACAGTAATACTGCTTTTACGCGACTTTTGGTATAAATTTCTGCTTTCACACGACTTTTGGATTTTATATTTGGTAACGACAAAATGGCAACAGTAAAAGTAAAGATATTTTACGGCCCAAATTACGACAGATGCAAGGTTGTAAATTTTATACGAGAGACCTTTACCGCAATGATGTTCAAAAAGTTTTCAAGTGAAGTGCGACAAACCATGGGGTACGAAAATTCGTCGAGAATTCAATACAGAGATGATGAGCAAACATTTGTTACAATGAATAGCGACGAAGATTTTGAAGATGCCGTTCGATGTATTTGTCCTGTTATGAACTCAGAAAATATATACAGATTGTGCATCAGAGTAGATGATTCCATGACACCAAAAACTACAGCGACTAAACAATCTGTTGCTACGACTTTAGATAGTCATAGTACGGTGAGTACCTCGAGTTCTAGTTGTTCATCCAGTATGTCTGCGTCACGAAAACGAAAGTTGGAGTTTCCATTTTCCTCCAAAAGTGAATCTAAGCCTGCCAAATCACATTCTCAAGCTGAAACACCACTGCAGAGATATATTTCGAATACTAAGCGAAATATAGAAGAAAAGATGCAAGCTAAAGCTAGTCGACGAGGAGGCAGACATAATGGCAAGAATAGACATATCAAAACAGCAAAAAGGTAAAGGATTAGTCTGCCATAGCTGCCACATGAGATTGGGTCATACTGCCCGAAACTGTACATATGACCAATGTACTTCAATATATAGCAGCAGAGAAGAAAAGTTGCATCCTGCCGAAAATTCTAGACAAAAGCAAATGAGACAGTCAATAAGTAAACTGGAAAATGAAATCAGACAACTTAATAAAGAATTAGAAAACAGACAAGCCGCAGTGGATAAGGTAAACAGCTCGAAAACAAATAGAATTGAAATTGAACTTTTAGAAGCAGACGACGACTATACTTATACGCAGAACGGTGTGCGAAATTGGAGGCTGTTAAGAAAACATGTGTATGCAATAGGTTATTGTAAAAAAAATATGAACGGGAAAATACCTCCAAAGCATGAACTAAAGCATGTTCTTGACCTTGCTTTGAACGACGAAAACCCTGAATTAGATTGTAAAATATCCCAACACCGAACGCATAGACAAAATCCATGCAAAAATGTTCTTGAGAACAATGGCATAGTTTTTCCTGAGTCGAGCGACAATTGCAAAGCTTATGATAGTAATGCTAGTAATTCCACTGTACGCTACATGCCTTTGATGAGAGAAGAAGAAGAGGAACAATTGAAAATAGCACTCTCAGTGAGCGCCCGTTCTTGTTCATCTGGTATTCACGCCGAGAGTTACTTTGACCCACAAGGGAAGCAAAATTCCTTTTTAATTTCTCCGCCAACTGCACCCTATTTCTGCTATCCACTGCCGTCGATACCAGCAAACCATATAAACAACTTTGAAGCACCAAATCCCTACTTCTATAACTACCCTCCTCAACACTGGCAAATGCAGCCAGCGATTGCTATCGAAACGTCTACTAGTACCATTACTTCAAACGAGGGGGATACCAGTGCTGATAATCAAGAAGAAACTGACGCAGCTAGTGTGTTGATGGCACTTTCAGGTAACAATGTGCCATTCACCGATTGACAGTGTTTGCTTTTACAGTGACAGTATAGTTGTTGTGTTACATTTGTTCGTGTTTATCAAAATAGTTTACATAAAAAAATGCTCGCCTATTAAAATACACTTTAGCATGCAGTGATCAAAAATGAAGAGACAGTTAATTGAGTTCAAATTTAAATTGTACTGTGGTTCAACATGCTGCGATTAATCGTGTACGCTTCGTTTTCAGGTCATTGAGTTTAAAACACGTGTAAGCTGGCTACATTTTTAACGAAACGGCAATGATGAATCACTCATTTTAATATGCCAGAATACGAATCGTACACGATTAATCGTCATCGTAGCGTGTAAATGTAGTTTTACATAATATTTTAAACGCTAAATAGATAAGATGTATGATTGTAAAATCCTCGCATGTCATCCCTTGTAATAGTTTCAACTGCATATGAGCCAGCCAACTTGACATTATTGTGAACTAAATCATTATACTCATGGTTTAACGACGTCTTTACTTTGTTAAAGCACATTTCTATTGGGTTAAGGTCCGGGGAGTATACAAGCGTATAAAGAAGTTCAATTCCGGCATCTGCTAGAAAATCTTCTAGAATCTCTCCGCCATCATAGTGATGCACAATTAGGTTGTCCATCACAATTATGTCTCCAATTTCCAAAACAGGGCGTAGTGTAGTCAGGTCTGTGGCATCTGCAGCCTCATCAAAAAAGTTAAAAAATTCCGCAGTATTTGTCGCCCCATCAATAAGGTTGAAGTATTCAACTCCATTAAGGAATACTAACATATTTAAAGTTGTGTTTGGGTTCTCTTTTTTTCGTACAACTTCCACGCATCTTTCGCCGATTGGAGAATTTCCATATAAGCGTGTTCCGACATTTGGGATTTTTATCCCTGCTTCATCAAAGAATTTAATTTTTTGAACATCTTTGGAGCTGAGATAGTCAATAAACAGCTGTGTATACAACATGTTTTCGAACGTGAATCTCTCTGCTGCGATTTGCGTTATTTTTTTCCTTGTGTATTTTTTACCTGAAGGCAATTTGGATTTTATGGCTTTTGAAATTGCCGAAATAGAAATATCACCTCCTACGTCTCCGACTTGTTCCAATAATTGATAAATCTCCTTTAGACTAGTAGATCCCTTTTCTACTTTGAGTGTTTCTATAAGTTCAAGATCGTCGTCACTTAGCTTGGAACTATAGTCCCCCCCTCATTTTAGGCTTTCGAAATTGTATGACTCGCAAAATTGTGTCCAATTTTTTTTTACTGTATTCGCCGATACCTTTAAATCTTGAGCAACGTGCGAATAACTCGATGGGAAAATTCCGGTGGCTCTATCGCCTCCCATGCTAACGATATGACTAATAATGAGTGATCTATAATCATCAGAAAGAGAAACGTCAGGTTTATAGCACCTTCCAAACTTGTTTACAGCATCCATTTCTATTGAATTTTACAGTATAAAGTAAAAGTTTCA